>JBBGZY010003561.1:0-47496 GCA_037952925.1 Lithobates clamitans
GAAGAAAAGCAAAACAAAACAAAGAACACTAAATCAATAAAACTGAACTACTCTAAATACACAAAAAAAAAAACTTTAAATGAAAAAAAAAAGGTAAATTTCAACTAATAACTCAATATGCAAAACCAATAATGCAAAATTTTGGTTACGGTGAAATGATCATTCCACGGCAAAAATCAGTTTTGCCATAATATGTAGTGGTTGCCTCTTTGTGATTCCGCTGCTGGTGATGGAACACCAACGGCCAAATTACCCATCAGATAAGTCCCTTATTCTACACCAGTAATCTCCAAACTGTGGCCGCGTGCCAGATGCGGCCCGTTGCTTGCCCTTATGTGAACCTTAATCACTATTTCTCCTGCTGGTACAAGGTACTATTCCTTCCCCTCACAACAAAAGTGGGGAATGATTACTCCCATTGACACCAATGATGGGGCACTATTTCTGCCACTGATACAAACAATGGGGACAATATTCTTTCCACCGACACAAACAATGGGGCACTTTTCCTCCCACTATTACCAATATATTACATATATTATTCCCCGTACACACGAGCGGAATTCCGCTCAAGCTTGGCTTGCATACACACGGTCACACAAAAGTTCTCTGAACTTTCAACCATCAAGAATGCGTTGACGTACAACACTACGACGAGCCGAGAAAATGAAGTTCAATGCTTCTGAGCATGCGTTGAATTGTTTCTGAGCATGCGTAGGAATTTTGCGCGTCGGAGTTGCTACAGACGATCGGGACTTTTCCGACCGAAAAATTGAGAACCTGCTCTCAATCTTTTGCTGGCAGGAATTCCACCAGCAAAAGTTCGATGGAGCATACACAAGGTCGGAATATCCGACTAAAAGCTCTCATCGGACTTTTGCTGGCGGGATTCCGATCGTGTGTACGGGGCTTTACAGTTTGATCTTACCTACATGTGTTTGTATGATCTCTTTTTGCACAGCTTGAAAAACCTCAAAAATCGTAAACTATCATGTAACTATGATAAAACAGCCCTCCTAAACTGGCCGTTTGTTTAGAAAGTTTGGTGACCCTTGCTCTATACAATTTATCCCTCAGTTATTTTTGATATTGACATCCCTGTCTTAAAACAACTTTAGTGTGAAAAAAGTGCTGCAGACTTTAGTTCTACTTTAAATCTAAGGCTGGCCATACACTATTCAATTTTCCTGTTCAACTTTCCTTTAGATTTACCAAAACCATATAATATGAGGTGAAACCTAAACCTTTTCAATGTGTATGCAATCAGGCAGGCCCTTGCACTACATAGTTGAAGGTAAATCTAAAGAAAATTGAATAAGAAAATTGTATGGTGTATGGCCAACTTAACCCGTGCTAAAATCCAAAGTAGCAAACTGACAGCAGGAGTTAATCTCCAGTAATCTGCCCCTCACCTGTGGCTCCTAAAATGGTGATAAGTTTTTTACTAGCCATGATAGAAGAGGAGGATGCAGAAAGCTCTACAAGTGATGGATGCTAGAGATTTGTTTGTATGTAGGCCTGGAGAAGTGAACCTCCTTCTTATAGTCTTGCAGAGGTGGCCTTCCTTCGTTAAAGTCTACAGAGGTGGATTTCCTTTTTATAAGCTTACAGAGATGGACTTCCTTTTTATAAATCTACAGAGTTAGGCTTCCTTCTTATAAACCTACAGAGGTAGACGTCCTTCTTATAAACCGGCAGAGGTAGAGTTCCTTTTTATATGTCTAAAGAGGTAGATTTCCTTTTTACAAGCTTACATAGATGGACTTTCTTTTTATAAACCTACAGAGGTGGCCTTCCTTTGTGGAAGTCTACAGAGGTGGACTTCCTTTTTTATAAGCCTGCGAAGGTGGACTTCCTTCCTATAGGCCTACAGTGGTTGACTTTTTTTTACAGGCCTGAGTAGGTGGAATTCCTTCTTTTAAGTCCGCAGAGGCTTAAGCCCTGTAGAGACTTTCTTCTTCTAAGCCTACAGAAGTGGGCTTTCTTCCTCAAAGTCTACAGAGGTGCATTTCCTTCTGAAAAGCCTGTAGAGATTGACTTCCGTTTTCTATGCCTGCGGAGGTGGATTTCCTTCTTATAAGTCTACAGACAGAGGTGGACTTCCTTCTTATAGGTTTGCAAAGGTGTACTTCCTCCTTATAAGCCTACAGATGTGGATTTCATTCTTAAAAGCCTGTAGAGACTGACTTCCTTCTTCTAAGCCTGCAGAGGTGGACTTTCTTCTTATAAGTCTAGAGAGGTGGACTTCCTTCTTATAGGTTTGCAAAGGTGGACTACCTTCTTATAAGCCTTCAGAGGTGGTATTCCTTCTTAGAATCTTGCAGAGGTGGACTTCCTTCTTATAGGTTTGCAAAGGTGGACTACCTTCTTATAAGTCTACAGATGTAGATTTCATTCTTAAAAGCCTGTAGAGATTGACTTCCTTCTTCTAAGCCTGCAGAGGAAGACTTCCTTCTTATAGACTTAAAAAGGTGGACTATCTTCTTAACAGCTTGCAGCTTCCTTATAAGCCTACAGATGTGGATTTCATTCTTAAAAGCCTGTAGAGATTGACTTCCTTCTTCTAAGCCTGCAGAGGTGGACTTTCTTCTTATAAGTCTAGAGAGGTGGACTTCCTTCTTATAGGTTTGCAAAGGTGGACTACCTTCTTATAAGCCTTCAGAGGTGGTATTCCTTCTTAGAATCTTGCAGAGGTGGACTTCCTTCTTATAGGTTTGCAAAGGTGGACTTCCTTCTTATAAGTCTACAGATGTAGATTTCATTCTTAAAAGCCTGTAGAGATTGACTTCCTACTTCTAAGCCTGCAGAGGAAGACTTCCTTCTTATAGACTTAAAAAGGTGGACTATCTTCTTAACAGCTTGCAGAGGCGGTCTTCCTTCTTATACGTCCACAGAGGTGGACTTTCTTCTTGTAAGCCTGCAGAGGTGCATTTTTATGAGCCTATATAGATGGACTGCCTTCTAGCAATGTGCTGCATCTCTGATGACTCAGCACAACACGTCCCTCAGTTAAGCGAGAGTTGTGTAAAAAGGTCATATTTCGTTTGTAGTAGATCATTCAAGACACATTCCTTTCAGCGGGTGGGTACAAGCCTGTTGGTGTATTCTCCTATGTTGAAAGAGGTGGTAGCAAATCAAGACTTACACCACAGGCATTTATGTCTAAGGCACCGCTCACACCTTACTGCAGTGGAATTGAGGTCAGAATTGGACGATTCTGCATGCTATTTCAGATTGCACCAAAATCATGGCAAAACACGCAACGTGCAAGGGGTGCCAAGGGGTGCCATTCAGTCTTAATGGCACCCCAAACACAGCTAGCAGATGAGCATTTTTTTCGTGTGATAATCTTTCAAAAACACGCACTGAAAAAAAGCGTTACGCTCCGCACCCGAAAGGCCTCATGCACACTGAGCTTAAAAAAAAAATCCTCTAAACACTCCTCTATGTTACCCTATGTCAGGGCCGTTGCTAGATCTGCAAAAGATCTGGGGCTAGAGCCCATAGCAGCGGTCACCAATCTTTTTGCATGCCTGCAGGGGAGGGGGGGGGGGAGACCTAAGCAATTTTTCACGGGCGATGGCTGGTGTTGGCGCTTCAATCATCATGGCACCATGGTTGATATGGTGTCAGGGTGATTAAAGCGCACTATTTGTATTGTTACATTCTAATATATAATGAAGTGGTTCAACTCACCATACTGCAGAATCAGTGGGAGCCCTGGGCGTGTCACTTACCACATCTCCTGCCACCAGATGCAGCGTGTTACTTGCCACCATCACCTGCCACTAGATGTGGATTGTCACTTGCTATGTCGCCTGCCACCAGATGTGGATTGTCACTTGCCACTTTCACCTGGCAGCAGATGTGGATTGTCACTTGCCACGTCACCTGCCACCATTTGCAGATTGCCACTTGCCAGGTCACCTGCCACCATTTGCAGATTGCCACATCTCCTGCCACCATTTGCAGATTGTCACTTGCCACATCTCTTGCCACCATTTGCAGATTGTCACTTGCCACGTCACCTGCCACCATTTGCAGATTGTCACTTGCCATGTCTCCTGGCTCAATTTGCAGATTGCCACATCTCCTGCCACCATTTGTAGATTGTCACTTGCCACCTGATGTGGATTGTAACTTGCCATGCCAGCCAGTGCCACAAATGTGCATTGACGCTGCATTGGTGGCAGGCTGACAGCACTGGTCCATTTAGTGAGAGCAGGAGAGCGGTGATGCAGGGCGGGCAGTGAGAGATGATGTCATCTCGCTGCTCCCCGCTGCACCTCCAACATTGAAGCAAGGGGGTCTGGCTGCAAAGTGGAGCTCCACGATGACAGGAAGCACGTGACCTCCACTCCACCGTGCTGTGAGGGTGGAAGAGCGCTGATGTGTGACGGGCAGTGAGAGATGATGTCATCTCTCTGCTGCTCGCCGCACCTCGCTCCCAAATGTAAGAGGCCTGGCTGTGAAGAGCGCTGATGTGGAGCAGGCGGAGAGAGATGTCATCTCTGCTTGTCCGCCCGCTCGCTTCTCTCCTCTCCTCCAGCCTCTCCCATGCAGCCAGCCTGCCTGCCGCAGCAGCCGCAACCCGCTGGTTAGGCAGGGACCCTGCAGCAAGAGACTCGGGGCTATGGGCCCCAGATTCGGGGCTATAGCCCCAATAGCCACCCCCTAGCAACGTCCCTGCCCTATGTAATTGATTTCTTATAGCGGTTGTTCAACCTGTGAATCATTCAATGAATAATTAAATTCATCTAGACGCGTATCAAACTCTGATTGGGCTTCATCATGAAGCCCAATCAGAGGGCGTTACGCGTCTAGAGGGGAGGAGCCGAACCCGTGACATCACGCAGCCACCGTGAGTGTATGCCAGTGGTGAGCGAGCAGACGTTCTCTCTCTCTCTCTCTCTCTCTCTCTCTCTCTCTCTCTCTCTCTCTCTCTCTCTCTCTCTCTCTCTCTCTCTCTCTCTCTCTCTCTCTCTCTCTCTCTCTCTCTCTCTCTCTCTCTCTCTCTCTCTCTATATATATATATATATATATATATATATATATATATATATATATGCTGTTTTAAAGAGTATGATACATCCGCTCGCTCACCACTGGCATACACTCATGATGAAGCCCAATCAAAGGGCGATACGCGTCTAGAGGGGAGGAGCCGAGCCCGTGACGTCACGCAGCCACCGTGAGTGTATGCCAGTGGTGAGCGCGCAGACGTATATATATATATATATATATATATATATATATATATATATATATATATATATATGCTGTTTTAAAGAGTATATCTTGTTAGTATGCCTAATTTTGGGGCTGTTTTATTACAATTAACAAGCAGAGAGCACTATGGAGTCTGTTTATGATTACATGTTGAAAATGGTACTTAGGGAACCGGAGCTGAGCTGTAGGCAGGGAGTGAAGGAGTGAGACTCCTGATCTCAATCCATTTGAAGTTACCAGCACAGCAGTACAGCTGGGAGAGCGTATGAGAATCAGCTATTTTGGTGTGGAGGAGTAAAGGAGAGACCATTACTTGAGTTTTTAACTCATCTGTGAGATGAGCAGGCAATTTGGCTGGTGACGGTGTGTACATATAATAGATCCATATAATAGAGGGCGGATGAACACAGCGGTGGATGTTTACACTTATTGTCACATATGAACTGTTTTTTTGTTTTTTTTTTATATTGAATTTCTACAACACATGAATATCCAATTTTTATATATATATATATATATATATATATATATATGGACTGGTTGCAAATTTACTGTTGAATTATTTACACATATATGGCTGCATTGTAAAGGATTTTATTTTGTTTAATTATTCATTGAATGATTCACAGGTTGAACAGCGCTGCACTATAAGAAATCAATTGTATATTTTGGTATTTTGGTGTGGTGAATCACTGAGAGTGTTACAACAGCTGTGGGGATTTAATAGTTTTATGCACTTTGCACTTTAGGAGGTTTATTTTGGCGCTGATTGACACTATACACTATATGTTATCCTATGTGTCCACCACCATCACATACCATTTGGAGAAAATGGTGATGCCTGGATTGTCTGATCTATTAGTGCTTGACCACTGCAAGACTTCTCAAGTTTTGGGGGTCATTACATCCAGGTAAGCAGGAAAACATAGGGATCTGCATTGAAGACCCACTTTCCCCCCAGGATTTTTATGTAGCACCCTGATGGTTAGGCAGGGTTGCTGGTAAATTTACCTGCCAGGTATAGTTGCCTTGGCCAATTTATAGGAGATCAATTTATTCCACCCTAAATCTGGAATTGTACTTCTCTCTTCTGTCACTAGATTGCCAGGTATCTGGTGACATTAGATAAGACAAGGGCATTGCAAGGACAGATTAGGAATAGATAGGGTATCTCAGCCAATGGGCAGGGATCTTCTTGGGTCCCTTGGCCTGCTGGAAGAGCCTATTTATTTGGGTGAGGCCAGGTAACCAGGGTTCTGTGCCACCTGGATGGCTGTCTGGGTGGACATGTGTAGTGCTGCCCGGGCTGCTAGGCCAGAGTTTGGGCCTATCCCGGCAAATCTGGCTGCTAGGCTGTCTGAGGGCCTATCCAGACGCAAGAGAGCAGCATAGGATTGCTGGGATTGCAGTCCAACCAGAAGTGACGGTTGTGCCGGCCAGAGAACCTGACATGGTCAGAGGTAGAGGGGAAGCTGTTGCCACTAAGGGACCAAACACCTTGTTACCGGGGACCACAGTGAGTAGTTAAAGCAAGTACCAGAGCAGTATTCTCACCAACTGGGGACGGTGAAGAATTGGGAAACTTCAGCAGGTGTCAAGCCAGGGACCCAGCCAGAGGAGGTAACGCTTGCGTGTCAAGCCAGGGACCGAGCAGGGACACGGGGTGACGCTTGAGGAAGATACTCAGTGAGAAGGTTGGAAGAGCTCAGGAGATCCAGTGGCAGTAGACCAGCACGTCTAGTGAGAGAGACTGGGAGCTCAGTGGAGTGAAGATCTACAAGAAGTGATTGTAGAAGAAGTACAGAAGTCCGTTACAACTTGTGTTGGAAACTGTTAAAAGACTGTGCCATAGGAGACAGCGTGTCTACATATGCAGATGTGGTTTCTTGCTCGATGCATTTCCCTGCATGGCCGTCTACCTATAGAAGTCTCAGAGTCTGCTAATTCACATTGCAACTACTAAAGGGTGTCCTGGCCCTAAACCCCCTCTCCCACAGTTCAGTTCACTTCAAGAGAAAATAAATCTCTTTGCATTTAAGAAGTGTCTGGCGCCCATGAATCTATCTTGCATTACACCCACCATGCCTTGTAACCCACTCTACATAGAAGGATGTCAGCTATCACTAACTCTGGAGGTTCTCATTAGACCAAAGGGGACCCGGGACCTTGCTACATTTACATTTTTAGACATTGGACTATTTGTATTGTTGAGATTCTATGGAAAGTCAAATATCTTTCCCCACATATATGGATTGATTTATTTTCCGTGTTTAAAACGCTGCACGTTTTTGGTTACATAATTTGCTTATATTATGGGATATTTATTGTCATAAGATTATATCTGGTGATTATGCTGTGTTTGTGCACTCCCATGACATGACATTGTTATATGGTGACAGTAGTGGAATTCCCTTACATTTGGTAGCAGTGGTGAGAATAAACCATTTTGTCGCTATAGCATTAAACCATCTAAAAGGGGCCCTATGAGGGGATTTCCTCTTATGCCGCGTACACACGAGCGGACTTTACGGCAGACTTTGCCCGGCGGACGGGATTTCGTCGGACAATTCGATCGTGTGTGGGCTCCAGCAGACTTTGTTTTCTCAAAAGTTGGACGGACTTAGATTTGAAACATGTTTCAAATCTATCCGATGGACTCGAGTCCGGTCGAAAAGTCCGCTCGTCTGTATGCTAGTTCGACGGACAAAAAGCCACGCTAGGGCAGCTATTGGCTACTGGCTATGAATTTCCTTATTTTAGTCTGGTCGTACGTCATCACGTACGAATTCGACGGAATTTGGTTGATTGTGTGTAGGCAAGTCCGTTCATTCAGAAAGTCCGCCGTAAAGTCCGCTCGTGTGTACGCGGCATTACTGTGGGTAGATTACCTTTCATTTTCCATGACACCTAGTAGCATTATAATTTTTTTTTCTTTTGAATGCAAGCAGGTTAAGCAAAAATTTGACTTGGTATCAGCTTCTTGAAGCCTCTGTACAGCAGGACTGGAGTCTGAGAGGAAGAAGCAACACAAGCTACTTGGCCTGGCAGTGGGGAGGGGAGCGACAGACGCCCCAATGCTTGCCGATCAATGTGACTGGCCAGAGCGGGTCTACCCTACGTAACTGGCGGAGGCTCCGCCTAAAGCTCCGCCTACCATCCTCTGCGCAGCATCATCTTCTCCCTGAGCGTGACCTGGTGGCATTTCTCGACAGGACACCGGGTCTGTGACGTGAGGTCAGTGAGGAGGAGAACTAGTTGGAGAAGAGAGGCGACTTGGGAAATTGGATGAAGGGGAACCCCCAGGCAGCAGGTACTACACAACGATCTTATCATCATCATCTTGTGCATGTGTACCAGTGCCAACTGCCAAGCAGCCAATCAAATATAGTGCTCAATATGGATTAAATAAATTATAATTATGGATAGCCATAGATATCATAAATAAAGTGATTTGTGCAAGTAGTACTTGCTGTTGCACAAATCACTTTATTACACTTTATTTATAATATCTATGGCTATGCATAATTATAATTTATTTAATCCATATTGAGCACTATATTTGATTGTCTGCTTTCTTCTGCTTGGGCCTGGGCCTGGCACATGATGACTTAGGCTACTTTCACATTGGGTTGGTGCGCCGCCGGTGGTAAAACGCCACTATTTTTAGATGCGCTTTACCGTCGTTTTTGCGGCGCTATTCGGCCGTTAGCGGGGCGCTTTTAACTCACGCTAGCAGCTGAAAAAAGGTTAAAACCACCGCTGCAGCGCCGCTGCCCATTGATCTCAATGGGCAGGGGCGCTTTAGGAGCGGTGTATAAACACCGCTCCTAATGCGCCTCAAAGATGCGGCTGGCAGGACTTTTTTGAGCGTCCTGACAGCGCACTGCTCCAGTGTGAAAGCCCACAGGCATTATACACTCCTGACCCCTGCACCATGTGTGTTACACCCTCCTGACCCCGGCACCCTACATGTTACACGCTCCTGTTCCCTGCACTCTATGCATTATGCACTCCTGACCTTTGCATACTGTGGTTTACATACTCTTGACCCCTGCACTCTTTACACACTCTTGACCAATAGCAGAGTAGTTTCAGTTTTTTTTTACCACACCCCTTCTTGCTGTTACCGCAAATCTGCCATGCCCACAATTGCTCTACCTGTGGCACAGAAGCATTATGTCATCGCACCTTGTCTGCCTCTTGCTCCAAATATTTGTGACCAATTGTTTCAGGGTGTGTTAAAAAATGGGGGTGTGACTACAAATGGGTTGTTGTTTTATGGGTGTGGTTAAAAGTGGTGCTCCCTCTACTTGTGCAGGGTGATTGGCCTTGTCTCTGCCCCTTCTTCAGGAAGCCTACAGTGGGTTGGGCCTAATGGGTCCCCCCCGCAGCTCTGCTCTCTGCACAGGCTATGTACAGAACAGTGATGATACTATTACTACTTCTACAAAGTAATAACTGAGTTTGCAAAATCATTTGAGGCTTAGCTTGGTTTGTGGCTATTAAGAAATATATTAAAATGAAAATTTTTGTGCCTGGATTTTAACTCTAAAATGTTTGTGGACTATTAGAGGACAGTAAAATGTTTTATAGGTTTTACATGTCTCAGACATGTTCAGGGCATCTGAGGTCCATCAGAGGATGCCGTGGTGGAGCTAATGACCGATGGCGAAAACAATAAATTATGAGTGATATGAACAGCAACACCACAACAATTTTACTCATATAAAGTAGAGCGGTTTATGATAAAAAAAAAGTTTTAATGCTGATATATATTAGGTAATGACATGTTACAAGTCTTTAAAAGTGTCCTTCTTGGAAACCATAAACTGTTTAAAGGTTTTCAGGTCTGGGTTCAGTTTGTGGGTCAACTCCACATTGCGATCAGGTCTCATATGGTAGAATCTAAACATATTTGCCATCTCATCTGCTCCTGGAAAGCCGAGTTTTTCGTATGCCTCAGGGGTGATCTATGTGGACAACAAAAGAGAAGATTTTTCAACACTAAAAAGTATGTTTTTTTGGTCAATTTAATTTTTTATGAAAAATGTGTTACAAATCCTCCCCTTCTCCTTCTCTGGATATTTGATGCCAAGACAAGAACTATTGAACTAAATGCCTTGTTAGCACTAAAGGAGAATTTACCAGGTGCCAAAGGGTTACCTGGTGCCAGTGTTCTGTGGCAATAAATGGACTGATTTCAGTTTATGAAATGTGAAGGTTTCTGCCTCTAAGGATGATGACAGAACCGCCAGAAACAAGTAGATGGTCAATGGAATATAATCAGCCTCACCTTGGAGTCTACAATGGTCTTTCCGGTCACCTCAGAGAAGATCTCTGCGTATTGTTGAACAGTTAGCTTATCTGCACTCAAGCCGATATTCTTCCCGATGTATTCTGAGGAATTCTGTAGGATACTGTGGACAATTGGGCCGAGATCTGCGACAGATATTCCATCCATTGGAACAGCTCCCATGGGAAGAACTAAAGGAGAGTTAAGGATAGAACAATGAGAAATTTAAAGTAAAATGGAACCATTCAAATTTGCATTTAAACAAATGCTGGGTCACCACTAGCCTTACGATTCTCTCTAATGGCTAAATTCGGTCTGTAATGGCTCAACCCCTTGTTGTTTTGGGCCTTCGACTGCACCACACACAGCCTACAGGTAAAGAGAACAATGGAAGCCATGGTCCTATCAACGCAGATAGCATTTAGACCATTGTGCTACAACACAATGGTTCAAATGCAAGTTGCTTTGATAGGACCATGACTACCTATTGTTCTCTGTAAGGGCAGTGTGGTTCTATGGTACCACAATCCAAATGCTTTCTACATTTATGGGACCATGTCTGCCTAGTGTTTTCTATAGGGGTGCTTCAACACAACGGTCCAAATCTTATGTGCTTTGATTGGACTATGACTGTCTATTATTTATAGGGGGAGTGTGGTGCAGCCACAGCATGAACGCAACCCCCCAATACACGGGTGCTTGTTTGCTTGAGATATGGCATTGGGTTTGTAATCTAGAACCAGACAAAGAAATGGGGTACGTGGCGCTACCTAATGGCTAAGGGCAAATAGACACATGTGGGGGGAGTGAGAGGACTGCACCGTAAGTGTGTGAACCCCAGCCGTGCACAATTCATAAACCCCAACCTGGGATAAAGTGTCAGTACCTCATATATTGATGTGTCTGTGGAGTGTATGTGGGTGAGGCAATAGGAAACATATATACCCTGTAAATCGTGTAAGTGAACTGCCGTGCAGGATGGCCCCTGTATATGGTAGCCACAGAGCACGACCTATAATTGTGTGATATATGTATATGCACAAAAAAGTGAATAAGTGGCATGTAGGTCCCAGCAACTACATGACCAAATAAGTATGAGACATAATTACACAATAAAACAAATAGTGAGTGCCTGGTAGTATTACATCCAACTGCCAAAATAACACAGTGAAAATAAATATATGCAGGGGCCATCCTGCACGGCAGTTGACTTACACGATTTACAGGGTGTATATGTTTCCTATTGTCACACCCACATACACGCCACAGACACATCAATATATGAGGTACTGACACTTTATCCCAGGTTGGGGTTTATGAATTGTGCACTGCTGGGGTTCACACACTTACGGTGCAGTCCTCTCACTCCCCCCACATACGTCTATTTGCACTTAGCCATTAGGTAGCTCCACGTACCCCATTTCTTTGTCTGGCTCTTCATTATTTAGAGTTCTCTACCCCTATCCTAAGCGCAGTTGTTTTCATTATAAACGTGGGTTTGTAATCTAATTGGATGGATTTTGTCTTTTGTGGCTCTTGGGTTCTGTTTCTCACAGATGTCCTTTCTAAGTGCCTCCACCATGGCACCCATCAAACTGCATGCCCCACTATGTGCCCACCTTTCCTTCATAAATGGCTCCATCCATGAATGTACAAGCATTTATGAATGTATAACTGTAACTACACAATACTCTCAATAAAATCTTACCCAACTGATATGTCTTGCCATCTGGGCATTTCTTCGGTCTGCAGCTAGTCAGGTAGTTCTCGAAGTAAAAGGCGAGTCTTGTGCTGGTCATGGGTACTTTAATCTGCCTAAAATATTCCTCCACTTCTCCTTTACCATCAAAGTGAAGAACCTTCAGCTTGCCTCCGGTCAATTTGTGGACATTTTCCAGACCACTAAAGACTACGTGCTTTAGGCCCTGCAGTTTGCAGATGTCTGCGATCCGTTTTCCCTGCAACACAAGAAACCACATAGCAACTTTTGTAGGCAGGGCCCTTATTAGGAATTACAAAGCCTTTGAGAGTAGGAGCAATATTGTATTGGGTAAGAAAACAGCCTCTGTCCTCAGTCATAGGAACCTCATCAAGTCCTGGCCAATGCTAACATACTGCAGTAGACTCTTTTTTTTAACTTGTTGCAGTCAACTCTATTGGACATTTTCTTCAGTAGCACAATACTAGAAGCTGCTAGAATGGTTGGATTAACCAGGGAAAAGTTTTAATAGAAATTTTTTACATTCATATTTCACCAACAGATGGCAGCACTGATATGGGACAAGCTCAGTTAAAGTAATATCATTACAATGAATGTATTTTTTGCTACTCTGTATTAAAAGGAAACCTGTGATGAACCATCATCCATGCAATTTAAGCAACATGCTGTGATTGACTTCCTGGCAGCGGATGGTGTTGCACCAATTAAGTGCTTGCTGGTAGACAACCGGTCAAAAACAGTTTGAATGTTAGGGGGACACATTTGCACTATGCGGTTGATTTACTAAAGGCAAATCCACTTTGCACCACAAGTGCACTGCAAGTACACTTGAAAGTGCAGTTGCTGTACATCTGAGGGGAAGCTCTGAAATGAGGGGAAGCTCTGCTGATTTTATCATCCAATCATTTACAAGCAAAAATGCTGTTTTTTTATTTCGCTTGCATGTCCCCCTCAGATTTACAGCAACTGCACTTCCAAGTGTACTTCCATTGCAAAGTGGATTTGCCTTTCGTAAATAACCCCCTATGTAGAAACAGTTGTCAATGGTTATTCTGCATCTGTTCATAGATGCAGCTTACTGTATTTAAAATACAGTATACAAGATGTCAAGCCAGCCCTTTACCTTCTCTAGCATTCGCTCCAGCTATGGACTGAGCTTCATTCAAGCCAGGTGCTTATTAAAGGTTTTTCTAACACATGTAGCAAACCTATTACTCAGTGAGCTTTTTACCAGCCCTGATGAAGAAGAGTACTGCTCCTAAAACGTGTAGGCTTGTTTTAGTTGCACAAATAAAGAAATAGATGGATTCTTAAGAAATACATTGGTTCCTCTGATTTATTCCAATTTTGGGCACCCCTTTTACCCCTTGCATATAATAAAAAAAGCCACTAATAGCAGTTATTACCTGTTCAACTTCTTTCTCCTTACTAAAGTGATCAAAGAAGTTGGTGACCACAAAAGCTCCATAAGCTCCACTGAATGCCGACTTCAGGCTCTTCTCGTCATTCATATCTGCAGCTACTACCTCTGCGCCAGCCTCCTTCAGCTTTACAGCAGCTGGTTTGCTGACATCACGCGTCACCGCCCTGACTGCATACGAGCTGTCCAGCAGAAGAGCCTTGACCACTGAACCACCTTGTGCTCCTGCAAGAAGGGCATCAAACAAATATACATATGAAGGTCTGAGGAGTGTGAAAGTGGACCTTGTAAAACTCACAAATTACCTACTAACTGCAAAACCAAGGGACACTATTCTGTACTCCAACTTCTGGACCTTTCGGCTGCCTTTGATACGGTTGACCACCCCTCCTCCTCAAAAAACTTTACTCCCTTGGTCTCCATGACTGTGCTCTTCAGTGGCTCTCATCCTACCTATCCTAACGCACCTTCAGTGTCACTTACAATTCTACGTCCTCCACTCCTCTTCCTTCTCCGTCGGGGTCCCCCAAGGTTCTGTTCTTGGACCTCTTTTATTTTGAATCTACACCTCTTCTCTGGGTCAGCTGATAGCCTCTCATGGCTTTCAAAATCATTTCGACGCTAACGACACACAAATCTATCTCTCCACCCCTCAACTCACTCCATCAGTCTCCTCACGCATCACTAACTTACTAACAGACATATCTGTATGGATGTCACACCACTTCCTCAAACTCAACTTGTCCAAAACCGAGCTTATAATATTTCCTCCCCCACGTGTCTCTTCCCCTGACTTCTCTGTCAAGAGCAATGGCACAACCATCCACCCATCCCCACATGTCAGGGTACTAAGTGTTATCTGACTCTGAACTCTCCTTTCGCCCCCACATCCAATCACTTTCCAAAGCTTGCCGACTCAACCTCCGCAACATCTCCAAACTAAGTCCCATTCTAACCAGTGAAACCACAAAGCTCCTGATTCACTCCCTGGTTATCTCTCGCCTTGACTACTGCAACTCCCTCCTCATTGGCTTACCTTTAAATAGACTATCCTCCCTTCAGTCCATCATGAATGCTGCTGCCAGACTCATCCACCTTACAAACCGCTCAGTGTCTGCTACCCTCTCTGCCAATCCCTCCATTGGCTGCCACTTGCCCAACAAATTAAATTCAAAATACTAACATTAAGTTACAAAGCCATGCACAACTCGGCCCCCAGCTACATCACTAGCCTGGTCTCAAAATACCAACCTAACCGCCCTCTTCGTTCCTCCCAAGACCTCCTGCTCTCTAGCTCCCTCATCACCTCCTCCCATATCCGCCTCCAGGACTTCTCCCGAACCTCACCCATCCTCTGGAATTCGCTATCCCAATCTGTCAGACTATCTCCAAATTTATCCACTTTTAGGCGATCCCTGAAAACTTTCCTCTTCAGAGAAGCCTATCCTGCCTCCATCTAACAACTGCTCTTCTCGTCATTCATATCTGCAGCTACTACCTCTGCGCCAGCCTCCTTCAGCTTTACAGTAGCTGGTTTGCTGACATCACGCGTCACCGCCCTGACTGCATACGAGCTGTCCAGCAGAAGAGCCTTGACCACTGAACCACCTTGTGCTCCTGCAAGAAGGGCATCAAACAAATATACATATGAAGGTCTGAGGAGTGTGAAAGTGGACCTTGTAAAACTCACAAATTACCTACTAACTGCAAAACCAAGGGACACTATTCTGTACTCCAACTTCTGGACCTTTCGGCTGCCTTTGATACGGTTGACCACCCCTCCTCCTCAAAAAACTTTACTCCCTTGGTCTCCATGACTGTGCTCTTCAGTGGCTCTCATCCTACCTATCCTAACGCACCTTCAGTGTCACTTACAATTCTACGTCCTCCACTCCTCTTCCTTCTCCGTCGGGGTCCCCCAAGGTTCTGTTCTTGGACCTCTTTTATTTTGAATCTACACCTCTTCTCTGGGTCAGCTGATAGCCTCTCATGGCTTTCAAAATCATTTCGACGCTAACGACACACAAATCTATCTCTCCACCCCTCAACTCACTCCATCAGTCTCCTCACGCATCACTAACTTACTAACAGACATATCTGTATGGATGTCACACCACTTCCTCAAACTCAACTTGTCCAAAACCGAGCTTATAATATTTCCTCCCCCACGTGTCTCTTCCCCTGACTTCTCTGTCAAGAGCAATGGCACAACCATCCACCCATCCCCACATGTCAGGGTACTAAGTGTTATCTGACTCTGAACTCTCCTTTCGCCCCCACATCCAATCACTTTCCAAAGCTTGCCGACTCAACCTCCGCAACATCTCCAAACTAAGTCCCATTCTAACCAGTGAAACCACAAAGCTCCTGATTCACTCCCTGGTTATCTCTCGCCTTGACTACTGCAACTCCCTCCTCATTGGCTTACCTTTAAATAGACTATCCTCCCTTCAGTCCATCATGAATGCTGCTGCCAGACTCATCCACCTTACAAACCGCTCAGTGTCTGCTACCCTCTCTGCCAATCCCTCCATTGGCTGCCACTTGCCCAACAAATTAAATTCAAAATACTAACATTAAGTTACAAAGCCATGCACAACTCGGCCCCCAGCTACATCACTAGCCTGGTCTCAAAATACCAACCTAACCGCCCTCTTCGTTCCTCCCAAGACCTCCTGCTCTCTAGCTCCCTCATCACCTCCTCCCATATCCGCCTCCAGGACTTCTCCCGAACCTCACCCATCCTCTGGAATTCGCTATCCCAATCTGTCAGACTATCTCCAAATTTATCCACTTTTAGGCGATCCCTGAAAACTTTCCTCTTCAGAGAAGCCTATCCTGCCTCCATCTAACAACTGCACTATTTTCTCCATTAGCTCATCCCCCACAGCTATTACCCTTTTTGTATAACTTGACCCTCCCTCCTAGATTGTAAGCTCTAAAGAGCAGAGTCCTCTGATTCCTCCTGTATTGAATTGTATTGTAATTGTACTGTCTGCCCTAATGTTGTAAAGCACTGCGTAAACTTTCGGCGCTATATAAATCCTGTATAATAATAATAATATTAATAAAAATATTAACTATACAAGTCATCATGAATACATTCCAGACATTTCACGATATACAACAAAATAATTTTCAAGACTTGTAAAGTGATTGGTATTGGTATGGGAGCTGCCATTGATGAACACTTCTTTTAGAATGTTAGCTCCCTGAGAGTGGGATCTCACTTACCCTCTAGATGTGGAGAACTGTAGTAAAATCTGGTCTAGAATTAAATACTCCTTTTAATACATCCATTTTGGAAATGGCATAGAAGGTTCTCTTTTGGTGGTTTCTGAGTTCATTCTAACCCAATCTACCATGACAGATGTTTTGTAAGGTGTGGTCTACGTGGAGAGGAGTTACATACATGGTGCAAGGATGGTCCTTCAACATGCAGTTCCTTTACTCATACCAACAGAAATTAGCTATATATTTGTTCCTGGCTGCTAAACAAGCGATAGCCAAAGCCTGGAAGAAGATCTTATGAACGGCATACTGGTTGATGAAAACATATCCAGTATTTTGAATGAATCACCGTCTAAATATCTTATAATATGGAAACCATGGCTTACTTACACCTTTCCATATTTTAACCTCCCTTAGCCTGAAATACCTATTAGCCTACTCATTAGGCTCCAGGTCCCAGATCCAAGGGCAATATCATCCTTTGTATCATCTCCTAAACCCAACCTCCTGATGGTCTCTGACCCCTTCCCTCATCTCTAGCCCCTGATCGCCTTCCTTACTCTTCCATCCCCCAGGATTTCTCTAGTTCCTCTATCTTACCAGTTTTTTTCTATAGCCCCCCCACCCCCCTACATTCTTATGTTGGACCTACAGGCCCATATAACAGTGTGAACTAACCTATGATTATCAGCTCATGAGAGGCCCTTAAATTGTTACTAAACCAACATCATAAAAAGCTATCAACACATGCTGTATTACATGCTGTTCATACTCAGGCACTATGGGATTTGCCTTTGTATTCTGCAAAAAACCTAGTTGATCCTGCTGCTCTCTATCTCCCTCTTCTGTTCATGATCCCAATTCAGCTAGGGATTTTGCAGAGCAGTGTTGGCAGTTCTACACATGCTCAGTTTTCAGTGAGTTTCTATGCTGAGCATTTCCTCCCTATCACATCTAAGCAGCCCATGTGACTATAGAGTCACGCATGTGGGTGTACACACAGCAGTATATGACAGCCCACTCCCTCCCTCCTCCTCCATACCCACTTACCAGCTAAATACAATGGGGGCGGGATATTACATGTAGCTTAATGGAGGCTTCACCTCCCTCTTATTCTAAGACACAGACTGGAGGGGCATGACACAGCCTGTGACTGGCAGAAATCCGCCCACATCATGTTATTGCCAAAAAATAATAAAGATTTGATTTCAAATATATATTTGCATGCCAATTTAAAACAGATTAGTTATATTATTTATTTTTAATCTGTAATCCAAATGCTGTTTTTTTTTAATTTTATTTTGGAAATGGACTAGAAGCTCCTCCTGCTTATGTTTCCCTGCAGACAGGTTGGGAAAGATCTGGGTCATGTGACACTTGTATATCGATTAGGAAAAGGGTACTTAGATTTTTTTTATTTTTTCGTAAAATAATTACAGGGCCATCATCAACATAGAGAAATAGAAGGGACAGCCGCACTGGCTATTGAACTTCCTTTTTCTCGGCTCGTCTTACGTCTTTGACAACACCACGTTCTCACGCGCGTAATTGTTAGCCAACATTTGTGTGACCGTGTGTATGCAAGACAAGTTGGAGTCAACAACCTTCGAACAAAATTCCACGGTTTTGTTGTCGGAAAGTCCGATCGTGTGTACGAGGCATTATACTTTTCTCAGGGCAGTGTGAATTTATAAGCAGTTCATGAGCTCCAGCCAATGACTTTGCCTTGGCCGAGATGATGCCATCCGGCTGCTGCAGGCAGGAGGAAGCATTTCATCAGTCTCCTCTCCCCTAGTGCTCAGACAGCAACATTGTAACTTTGTGGCAATCAAGCTCACTATTCAGACCCCCGCAGGCTGCTTACACTGACAAGTGACCTACGATATGGGGCACACTGACCTATGATATATGGTAAAAAAGAAAATGGCAAGTCATGTATGTGCACACATTTGGAGGAGTGGTCTACTGTAAAGCTGGCCATACACTAGTAAAATCTTATTCAAAATGTTTTATTTTAAAAACATTCGTTCCATTTTCTAATCGTTAGTGGGTTGAAAGCAATATCCATTTTTACCATAATGACGAGAAAAAAAAATTGTAGCAGCAGGATAAAAACATTTTTCTTTAACTAACAAATGTCTAACAGTGTATGTCGTTTTTTTTGTTTGGGAAATCTATTTGATCCCAAATTGAATGTTAAGAGCAAAGTCATTAAATGTACTGAGAATTTAATTATACATTTTTAAAGGGTAATTTGCTCAAAAATCTACTAGTGTATGGTCAGCCTTAGTGGCATATAAAGGGTGACACTGTTATACAGTACATGTGGCCAAAATGCCAAGTTATTAAAGCAAAGTATATCCTAAGCCTCATACACAAGATCAGACTTTGTACAAACTTTACCGTGGAGTTTTGTACAAAGGGCGTTGGCCGTAAACGAATTAAGCATGCACACGGCAGGACTTTTTCGGCAACAAACACGAATGTAGTGACGTTTCAAGGTACTGATGACACTTCAAAAAGAGGACGTTCAGTTCTCCGGCGCCACCCTTTGGTCAACTTCTGTATTGTTGTCTGATCTTTTGCATTGTCCGATGGTTTTGTGTACACACGATCGGACTTTGCTCCATCGGACTTTTGTTACCTGAAATTATGTCCGTTCTCACAGCCAACGAAAGCCCGATGAAAACTGAAAAAGTTTGTCCGATGAAGCGTACACACGGTCGGATGTTGCCTTAAAACAGATAATTTACATGCTAGTTGTCAAAAAGTCGGATCGGGCCTTTAGAAAAACATGGAGGCTGCCATTACTGGCCTCCATGATGGCCTTCCATGCTTTCTGATCTGGAACAAATATGCAATATCCTATTCTGGGCAACCAGTCATTATTCTACAAATGACTTTGTCTATGGAATTGGGAGAAGATGTAACTGAGAGCCAGGTAATTTTCAGCATATATTGGTCAGGGATAGCCTGATAAATAACATTTTTAAAAGGAGGTTAGAATTGGTCGCATATTTTCCATAGTGTTGTGGCATCAGTAAACAAAGTATAAACAACAAATGTACTGCAGTTTACATCTCATTTGATGTAACTATTAGGGCCCATTCACAACAGAAACTGAACATAACTGTGCGTTTTTGACTGCATGTTTACATGTATTTGAAATGCACTTGCTGCGCACTTGACTGCATTTTGCATGTGTTCTGTGCTGCATTTAGTACTGCATCTGCAGTGCATTTTTCTATACCTTTTTGGCCTTTGCTTTCTTGACTTAAAGGGGCGCAGTATGGTGTGGGTGTGGTACATTTGTAACATGTTTGTAGTGCATCCCCTGCAATTGCGGTGCAGAAAAATGCAGCATGCTATACTTTTTTTTTAACTGCACTGGACTGCATTGCTATGATGTGAACTATGCCCATAGGGTTACCTTGATTTTGGGCGGTCTATGATGTTGGAATGCAGTTCAAAATGCAGCCAACTGCGTTCTGCATGAAAGGACCCCAACTCTGCTGATTTCATATTTGGTCAGTTTGTGGGCATCTGTATACTCCATTTGTATCCCTTTTTTTTGGGCGGTCTATGAAGTTGGAATGCAGTTCAAAATGCAGCCAACTGCGTTCTGCGTAAAAGGAACCCAACTCTGCTGATTTCATATTTGGTCAGTTTGTGGGCATCTGTATACTCCATTTGTATCCCTTTTTTTTACAAAA
Source organism: Lithobates clamitans (assembly GCA_037952925.1). Classification (NCBI taxonomy): domain Eukaryota; kingdom Metazoa; phylum Chordata; class Amphibia; order Anura; family Ranidae; genus Lithobates; species Lithobates clamitans. Next base: position 20,607 of record JBBGZY010003561.1, read on the forward strand.
TTCAACATATTGAAAAAAATGGTCCTATGATCCTGCCATGAAAGCCCCTTGTGTGGGCAATTCCTGTAAACCCAACTCCTGTACTGTCACCCTTTCATGTGCTCCCATTGTGAAGACTACAACCGCCTACGACGCCACACATTGTGCAGCCAAGGTCATCAGTTGACACAATTAGGAAGCCAGTCCATTGCAATGATGTACAGTATCTCACAAAAGTGAGTACACCCCTCACATTTTTGTAAATATTTTATTATATCTTTTCATGTGACAACACTCTAGAAATTACACTTTGCTACAATGTAAAGTAGTGAGTGTACTATTTCTCTGGAAACGTGGAATCGGGGACTGCATTCGTGGTTTGGTAGATGCAATCTTTTAAAGATGAGTATCCTACCCAAGTACTTATATTTACTTCAAACCTTACCAATTAAGATCCCATCCCAGTATTTTAAACAGGTCAATTCTTTAGTTATCAAATTTATATGGGCACATAAGAGACCACGCATTCCCAGATCCCAGCTATCTCTACCTAAACATAGTGGAGGTATTGCACTCCCCGATGTACTTAAATACTATCAGGCTGTACTTCTAGGGCGACTCATAGACTGGAGTCGCCACTCAAGGGATAAACTCTGGGTTCGGATTGAGCAAGCTCAAACTGACGTTTTACTGAAAGGGGCACCATGGTGCTATAATAATCTCTTGTCTTATTTAAAGTTACACCCTCTGACAGGCCCCACAGTACGTACCTGCTCACAAGTGATAGCCAAAACCTCTCTTTCATCAATGGACTCGCCCTTGATGCCTATTCTTGGGAACCCAAGATTTCCTCCAGGCTTGAGAGATCACCATTTCTCCATCCTTCAACAAACTAACTGCTTTCGAGCATCACATTTTTTACTACCGGACGACTGGCCATCTATGGCTGCATTAATGGAGCCCTGGGGCTCCTTCCATCTGCCGTTTTGGAATGCTCTGCTCACTAAAGTCTCCGGAGAGGTTCGGTCGACAATTATCCACATTTGAAGAGTGCTGCTCGAACGATGGGACTTTGACGCAAACATTCTCAAGGATGTATGGTCTACTGAATACCCCTCCGGAACAACCATATCTATCTTGGATAGAGAGATAGGAGAGAGAGATGAACTGTAAGTTCACAACTAGTCAAAGACAAAACATGATTAGACTCTCGCTGAAATCATCTATCTGTACTAAGATCCAGGAGACTAATAACAAAATATTGATACAGTGGTACCATACTCCACAGATGCTACATAAATTTTACCCTGAAATGCCAGATCACTGTTGGAGATGTCTGGAGGAGAGAGGTACGATGCTACACTTTTTTTGGTCCTGTCCAAAGATAATACCATATTGGAGGGAAGTACGTAACATTATTCGGCGTTAATTCTCACTGAATGTATATTGAGGGCCATGAATGATCTGATTTCTATTTTTGGACTATTGTTCTATTTCCTTAAATATATCTGTTAAACTGTTGTGAGAACCTAGACTCGCCTTTGATGGTTAAGAAATAAAATAGTTGAAAAAAAAGTAGTGAGTGTACAGCTTGTATAACAGTGTAAATTTGATGTCCCCTCAAAATAACTCAACACACAGCCATTAATGTCTAAACCGCTGGCAACAAAAGTGAGTACACCCCTAAGTGAGAATGTCCAAATTGGGCCCAAAGTGTAAATATTTTAAGTGGCCATCATTATTTTCCAGCACTGCCTTAACCCTCTTGAGCATGGAGTTCACCAGAGCTTCACAGGTTGCCACGGCAGTCCTCTTCCACTCCTCTATGATGACACCACGGACCTTCCGTTTGAGGATGCCCCACAGATGCTCAATAATGTTTAGGTCTGGAGACATGCTTGGCCAGTCCATCACCTTTACCCTCAGCTTCTTTAGCAAGGCAGGGGTCGTCTTGGAGGTGTGTTTGGGGTCGTTATGTTGGAATACTGTCCTGCGGCCCAGTCTCTGAAGGGAGGGGACCATTCTCTGCTTTAGTATGTCACAGTACATGTTGGCATTCATGGTTCCCTCAGTGAACTGTAGCTCCCCAGTGCAGGCAGCACTCATGCAGCCCCAGACCATGACACTCCCACCACCATGCTTGACTGTAGGCAACTTGTCTTTGTACTCCTCACCTGGTTGCCGCCACACACGCTTGACACCATCTGAACCAAATAAGTTTATCTTGGTCTCATCAGACCACAGGACATGGTTCCAGTAATCCATGTCCTTAGTCTGCTTGTCTTCAGCAAACTGTTTGTGGGCTTTCTTGTGCATCATCTTTAGAAGAGGCTTTCTTCTGGGATGACAGCCATGCAGACCAATTTGATGCAGTGTGCGGTGTATGGTCTGAGCACTGACAGGCTGACCCCCCACCCCTTCACCCTCTGCAGCAATGCTGGCAGCACTCATATGTCTATTTCCCAAAGACAACCTCTGGATATGACGCTGAGCACGTGCACTCAACTTCTTTGGTCGACCATGGCAAGGCCTGTTCTAAATGGAACCTGTCCTGTTAAGCCGCTGTATGGTCTTGGCCACCATGCTCCAGCTCAGTTTTAGGGTCTTGGCAATCTTCTTATAGTCTAGGCCATCTTTATGTAGAGCAACAATTCTTTTTTTCAGATCCTCAGAGAGCTCTTTGCCATGAGGTGCTATGTTGAACTTTCAGTGACCAGTATAAGTGAGTGAGAGCGATAACACCAAATTTACCACACCTGCTCCCCATTCACACCTGAGATCTTGTAACACTAACGAGTCACATGACACCGGGGAGGGAAAATGTCTAATTGGACCCAATTTGGACATTTTCAATTAGGGGTGTACTCACTTTTGTTGCCAGCAGTTTAGACATTAAATACATTGTAGCAAAGTGTCATTTCTTCAGTGTTGTCACATGTAAAGATATAATAAATATTTACAAAAATGTGAGGGGGGTACTCACTTTTGTGGGATATTGTATATAGGAAAAGGTCATGTAGATAAACAGCAGTGCAGAGATGCAAGAAAAGATTTTAAAAGAAGTGAAACCAGAAATGTATTATTAAAAAAAAAAAAAAAATCTAGTCTATCAGGCTTAAAGTAGAACTATAGGCAAATGTTTTATTTTATTTTTTGCTTTGGATAGACTAAGGCCCCTTTTACACATGCAAACCGTTTGTTTCATCAGTTCAGTCACGTTTTTTCATCCGTTTTTTATATCCATTTCCAATGCAAAAACAGACCATTTGTCTACATTTGTTTTTCGTCTGTTTTTTTTTTTTTTAACAGAACAAAAATAGGGCCTTTATCCGTTCAAAACACAGATGTTGATGAATGCGGATGTAAACAGGTGTAAATAGATGATCATCTGTTTACATCCGTTTATTCCAGAGATGCATTAATGTCCATTTTTTCATCCGTCGACGGATGGATGAAAAACGGACAAATGGTCTGCATGTGTCAAAGAGGCCTTAGGGAGGGTGATAACCCCTGTTATATTTTTTTTTTTCACCATCTGTGTCCTATTGCAGAGGTTTACCTTCACTTCCTGTCCCAGAGCCAAACAGGAAGTGAGAGGAAATTCCTGCAAAGGGAATTCCTTTGGGATGCCCACGCCACCAGAACTATTGCCCCTATTGGAAGACTTTTCCTCTATTACATTTCTGGGGACAGCCCAAAATTTGGGATTTTACTTTCAATGATAATAGTAAATAGCAGTGGGGTCGTTATGGGGTGGCTATTGAGGCTGGAGCCCCGAATCTGGGGCCCATAGCCCCGAGTCCAGGGCCGGCCCCACAGTGAGAGTGTCCCAGGCTGTCTGACACAGTGCTTCCCGCATAGCCACGGCATTCTCACTGACTACTTCGCACTCGGTGGTTCACTGACAGCCAGAGAAGAGAGATGACTGTGAGAGTGAGTCTCCTCCCTTGTTCCACCCATATCATCAAGTTCGGAGGAACTTTCTCACACAGAGCTCCTGAGCAGGTAAGTGCAGACCAAGGGGGAGGGGAGAAACTCTGTATACCCAGCCTCTCCCCTCTCTGTATACTCTAGCATAGCTCCCAACTGTCCCTGATTTGGAGCAATGTCCCTCTGTCCCTCTTTCCTCCTCATTTGTCCCTCATTTTGGTCTAATCTATATAGTTGTATATAAAATGCACTTTTTATGTTTCAAAAAGGGTTTCCCAGTGCTAAACCTTTCATCCAATTTCTAAATTGCTGCATTTGTACATTTTAAAAGCCAATATAAAGGAAAAGTAGTGGTAAAAAAAAGTCCTTGTGGATTTAAGTAACCTTTTTTTGTTAATTCTCCTTTAAGGGGGTGTGACAGGGGGCGTGTCCTATGCCTACATAGAGGTTACAAAAATTTTCTCGAATGCCCACCTAACCAATTGTCCCTTGGATCCTGTTCCCTCACAACTACTACAGTCACCCTCTTCTTCTATCCTATGCTCCCTCACCCACATGTTCAATCTCTCCCTTTCTAGTGGCATTTTCCCCTCCCCTCTAAAACATGCACAGATCACTCCCATTCTTAAAAAGCCCTCACTGGACCCTACCGACCTGAACAACTTAAGACCCATCTCATTACTCCCAGTCACCTCTAAACTTCTAGAACGCTTAGTCTACAACCGTCTTAGCTCCTACCTCAATGAAAATAACCTTCTTGACCCCTTACAGTCTGGCTTTCGCTCGCAGCACTCCATGGAAACTACCTTACTAAAACTCACTAACGATTTACTAACTGCTAAAACCAACAGCCAGTACTCCATACTCCTACTACTTGACCTCTCTGCGGCCTTTGATACTGTTGACCACCCGCTCCTTCTCAATAAACTACATTCCCTTGGCCTCCGAGATTCTGCTCTATCCTGGTTCTCTGGCTATTTATCACAGCGCTCCTTCAGTGTCACCTACAACTCTGTCTCCTCCTCTCCATTGCCCCTTTCTGTGGGGGTCCCCCAAGGCTCGGTTCTTGGACCCCTTCTCTTCTCTATCTACACCTCCTCCCTTGGTCACCTAATAACTGCCCACGGCTTCCAATACCACTTATACGCTGATGACACCCAAATCTATCTGTCTACTCCTCACCTCACTCCTTCAGTCTCCTCTCGCATTACTAACTTACTAACTGACATATCAGCATGGATGTCGCACCACTTCCTTAAACTAAATCTCTCTAAAACTGAGCTATTAATATTCCCCCCCGCCCGTGCCCCCCTCCATGACTTTTCCATCAAAATCAACAATGCAACCATCAGTCCCTCCCCTCACGCCAGGGTACTAGGTGTAATCCTAGACTCCGACTTGTCATTTCAGCCTCAAATCCAATCGCTGTCAAAAGTTTGTAGAATTCACCTCCGTAACATCTCCAAAATTCGCCCTTTTTTAACAAATGAAACCACCAAGCTCCTCATTCACTCCCTTGTTATCTCTCGCCTTGACTATTGCAACTCTCTTCTCATTGGCCTACCGCTCCATAGGCTATCCCCTCTTCAGTCTATCATGAATGCTGCTGCCAGACCTATCCACCTTACCAACCGCTCAGTGTCTGCCAACCCTCTACTTCAATCCCTACACTGGCTCCCAATCACCCAGCGAATTAAATTCAAAATTCTAACCACAACATACAAAGCCATTCACAACTCTGCCCCAAGCTACATCACTAATCTTGTCTCCAAATATCACCCAAATCGTCCTCTCCGCTCTTCTCAAGACCTCCTGCTTTCAAGCTCTCTCATCTCCTCCTCCCATGCTCATCTCCAGGATTTCTCCAGAGCCTCTCCCATCCTCTGGAACTCGCTACCTCCATCTATCCGGCTATCCCCTACTCTTGCTACCTTCAGGCAATCCCTGAAAACTCATCTCTTCAGGAAAGCCTATCACGTCTCCAACTAATCTCCTACCACTTCCACCAGCTCATTCCCCACAGTTACAACCTTTTGTACCACCTGCCCCACCCTATTAGATTGTAAGCTCTTCTGAGCAGGGCCCTCTTAATCCTATTGTATTGTATTGTATTATATTATAACTGTATTGTCTCCCTTTTATATTGTAAAGCGCTGCGTAAACTGTTGGCGCTATATAAATCCTAAATAATAATAATAATAATAATTTGTTAGTAGGTGTCCCTCATTCCCATCTCAAAATGTTGGGAGGTATGCTCTAGCCTCTCTGTATACCTAGCCACTCTGCTCTCTGTATTCCCAGCCTCCCTGTATACACTAGCCCAGTGATTCTCAATCAGGGTTCCGTGGAACCCTAGGGTTCCTCCAGAGGTTGTTAGAGGTTCCTTCAGCATTGGGCAATTTCTGCCTCTCGGAAAAGTTCCCACTGACACCATTGATCTTTTTAACTATCTGTAAGGAGGTAATTCTTCCCAATGACCACAAGTGTAATGCCCCGTACACACGGTCGGACATTGATCGGACATTCCGACAACAAAATCCTAGGATTTTTTCCGACGGATGTTGGCTCAAACTTGTCTTGCATACACACGGTCACACAAAGTTGTCGGAAAATCCGATCATTCTGAACGCGGTGACGTAAAACACGTACGTCGGGACTATAAACGGGGCAGTAACCAATAGCTTTCATCTCTTTATTTATTCTGAGCATGCGTGGCACATTGTGCGTCGGATTTGTGTACACACGATCGGAATTTCCAAAAACGGATTTTGTTGTCGGAAAATTTTATAGCCTGCTCTCAAACTGTGTGTGTCAGAAAATCCGATGGAAAATGTGTGATGGAGCCCACACACGGTCGGAATTTCCGACAACAAGGTCCTATCACACATTTTCCGTAGGGAAAATCCGACCGTGAGTACGGGGCATAAGGACCATTCTTCCCACTGGCCATCACACTAATGTATCATGAGTTGTGGATTTCCAATTTTTAGCAGGGGTTCCCTAAGACCGGAGAACTATTTCAAGGGTTCCTCTGTGTTGAAAAGGTTGAGAAAGGCTGCACTAGCCTGTCTTCTATATACCCTAGCCTCTCTGTATGTAACAATCTGCATCTTGTGGCAGGTAACATTACAAGCTCTCTGGTGACCCCGATGTAAGGTGGGGCTTTCTGGGGACCCTGATGTAATGAGGGGAGGCTTTGGGTACCCTAATTTAATGATAATATATAATGTTACACACACACACACACATTATATACATGTGTATGCCCACCCAAGCATATGACTTTACTTCTCTGCTATGGGCTCTAGCCCCAGATCTTTTGTAGACCTAGCAACGCCCCTGGTACATAGGACAAATAGAGAGGGTGAATCTCCCTAATGGGGTCACAGACCGCAATAAAAACTGACAGGGGTCCTAATTCATCTCCACTCTACCCAAATCTAAAAAAAAGTTTTGCCTTTAGTTATACTTTAAGCAGACTAAGCATAATTCAGTTATGGTTTATTTCTTTCATCTCTGATGTTCTTCCTCTTACCTGTGGCTCCTAGGACAGTGATAAGTTTCTTGCTAGCCATGGCGGAGGTGGATGGTCTTCTTATAGGTCTACAGAGGTGGATGGTTTTCTTAGAAGTCTAGAAGTCTAGATGGTTTTCTTAGAAGGAGGGGGACTGCTTTATAGTAATGTACTTTGCGTCCAATGACTCAGCACAGCACGCTCCGCCCAGTTAAAGGGACATTAGTGCAAAAAAAAAGAAAAGAATTCATTGTTTATAGCTGAAAAATGATCTCTTACGTCCCTGTAATCTTTGTAGGCTTGGTTGACAGCATAAACAGCCAATCAGAACCTTCCATTTCAGAGAGGGGGGCCTAAGTGTGTTTAGTTTTACTAATCCTGCTGCACTCACCAATTATACAAATACTATGCAAGTCATAGTATACTCTGCAAACTCATCGTGACAACCAGTTAGGTGTGTGCACAGGCTCCATTGTCTCATATAAACCTGATTTTTTTTTTGTTTTTTTACTAGCTGTGATTTACTAGGAACTAGGATTATGAATTTGAAGAAAACCCAGCCTTTGCCCCTAGCCTCGTAAATGAAGATATGAGACCTTAAAGCAGGTGGAAACAGATTTAAGAACTAGTGATGAGCTGATTAGTTTTCCCAGACTGTGATTTGGAGCAAATATGGACCATCAGTGGTCATTGAATGTTTGCCGCACATTGCCAATTTGCTGCACTCTGTATAGTCAGCTTGTAATTTAATCCAGAAGACCCATTACCAGCTCATTGTAGGAAAAACAGAACCATGACTGCCTGCACAACCTTCGTAAACTATGAATCCAACACCCCCTTCTCTTCCTGGTCTGACTGGGTAAGCCAACAGGCAATGATGGCGCATGCACCACCTTATGAATGTGGTAGATCGCTGTTACATAAATGCCTTATCTGGACTTTATATTGGCTCTAGATCAGGGGTCTCCAAACTTTCTAAATAAAGGGCTAGTTTATTGTCTATCAAACTTAAGGTGGGGCTGGACTGTGGCCAATAGGAGTAGAAAACCCTCTTGCATCAATGGGAGTAAACAATGTCCCAGGCTCGGTGGTCAGTGGGAATTACATAGCACCTATGGTCAGTTGGAGGAATAGTGGCCCCATCATTGGTATTGCTAGTATCGGTGTAATGAATAGTGCCCCATTCATTGGTATTGGTGGAATGAATAGTGCCCCATTCATTGGTATCAGTGGAATGAATAGTGCCCCATTCATTGATATCAGTGGAATGACTAGTGCCCCATTCATTGGTATCAGTGGAATAACTAGTGCCCCATTCATTGGTATCAGTGGAATGACTAGTTCCCCATTCATTGGTATCAGTGGAATGACTAGTGCCCCATTCATTGGTATCAGTGGAATGACTAGTGCCCCATTCATTGGTATCAGTGGAATGACTAGTGCCCCATTCATTGGTATCAGTGGAATGACTAGTGGCCCATTCATTGGTATCAGTGGAATGACTAGTGGCCCATTCATTGGTATCAGTGGAATGACTAGTGGCCCATTCATTGGTATCAGTGGAATGACTAGTGGCCCATTCATTGGTATCAGTGGAATGAATAGTGCCCCATTCATTGGTATCAGTGGAATGAATAGTGCCCCATTCATTGGTATCAGTGGAATGAATTGTGCCCCATTCATTGGTATCAGTGGAATGAATAATGCCCCATTCATTGGTATCAGTGGGAGGAATAGTGTCCCATCATTGGTTTCAGTGGAATGGATAGTGCCTCATTCATTTGTATCAGTGGAATAAATAGTGCCCCTTCATTGTTATCAGTGGGAGGAATAGTGCCCCTTCATTGTTATCAGTGGGAGGAATAGTGCCCCATCATTGGTGTTAGTGGAAGGCATTATGACTTATCGTTGGTTTCAGTGGGAGGAATAGTACCCCATGGTTTGTGTCATTGGAAAGAATAGTGTCCCATCATTGGTATCAGTGGAAGGAATAGTGCCCCATCATTGGTATCAGTGGAAGGAATAGTGCCTCATCATTGGTGTCAGTGGAAGGAATAGTGCCTCATCATTGGTATCAGTGGGAGGAATAGTGCCCCATCGTTGGTGTCAGTGAAAGGCATGATGACTCATCGTTGGTTTCAGTGGGAGGAATAGTACCCCATTGTTTGTGTCATTGGAAGGAATAGTGTCCCATCGTTGGTGTCAGTGGAAGGAATAGTGCCCCATCGTTGGTGTCAATGGACGGCATAATGACTCATCATTGGTTTCAGTGGGAGGAATAGTGCCCATTAATTGGTATCAGTGGGAGTGCCACAACCCACAACCTACATGTACCAACTGCAGGGGTTCTCGCGCTCACAACATGTCAGTCCTTGGCACTCTTGTTGGTGGCCTGTGGCACCCCCGTGTGAGTATAGTGAGGCCTCTAGCACATGTCTCATGGCATCACCGATGTGCTTCATGTTATAGACAGCAATTGCATCACTTCCACCACACCCTCCGAAGGTCATTTTCCTTTTAATCACTATAAAGCTGAGAGGTTCCAGATAGAGAGAGAGAAAGAGAGAGAGAGAGTGCTCAGTTGTTTTAGAACTACCCACAGTGTGTACCTGGTCCTTGCTGTGAGATATTGCTACCTGACCATTACTATGTTTATTGACTCTGGTCTTTTGCTGCCTGCCCTGATCTTCTGCTATGTTTGACTTTGATTATTGGACTTTCCCTTTTGTACCATGTTTTTGGAAATTGTGCTGGATTCACCTCCTGAGTATCCTTATCCAAGGTGTGTACCCCTACTTTTGGACTTCCCCATATCCAAACCCTGACAGGGAGGAATAATGCTCGTTCATTGGTATCAGTCTGAGGGGTAGAGGAATAATCCCCCACTGTTGGTGTCATTGGATCTTGGCATGGTGCCTCATCATTGGCATGAATGGGAAGAATAGTGCCTTGCATCAGTGAGAGTAACAGTGCCCCAAGGATCAGATAAAGGCAAGCAAAGGGCTGCCTTCGGCCCGTTGCCTGCACTTTGGAGGCCCCTGCTCTAGATAAAGACTTTATAAAGTCCAACAAAATCATACTTGGCACACCCTAAAAATGAGTTTACATTTAAGATAAGACCAACAAACAGTACAAAATAGATTACAGCGTACACATACAAAAGGGACATTTAAATCCTGCAAGGCTATTTAACCACTTAAGAACCGAGCCTCTTTTTGAGATTTGTTGTTTACAAGTTAAAGACGTTTTTTTTTTTGCTAGAAAATTACTTAGAACCCCAAAACATTATACATTTTTTTTCTAACACCCTAGAGAAAAAAATGGCGGTCGTTGCAATACTTTCTGTCACACCGTATTTGCGCATCGGTCTTACAAGCGCACTTTCTTTGGAAAAAATACACTTTTTTTAATTAAAAAATAAGACAACAGTAAAGTTAGCCCATTTTTTTTATATTGTGAAAGAAAATGTTACGCCGAGTAAATTGATACCCAACATGTCACACTTCAAAATTGCGCCCGCTCGTGGAATGGTGACAAACTTTTACCCTTAAAAATCTCCATAGGCGACGTTTAAAAAATTCTACAGGTTGCATGTTTTGAGTTACAGAGGAGGTCCAGTGCTATCATTATTGCTCTCGCTCTACCGATCGCGGCGATACCTCACATTTGAACACGGTTTGAACACCGTTCTCATATGTGGGTGTAAGGGTGGGCAGGGGGTTATGAAAAGACTAATGCCTCGTTTTCACTGAGCGGATCGGTTCGGTACAGTTTGAATGGCCTAGAATGGTCCGGTCTATTCTGGTGAGCGTTTCCACTGCAAGTGGGACCACAAGGGGCCATACAGGGTTTAGAAAAAATGCCTCAGCATAGCACAGCAGAGGGATTTCTGTCAGCCAATCAGTGGAATGTATCGTAGCTCCGCCCTAACTGAACCGTTCCATTTTCTATGGCCCCACATCTGAAGCAGGACCCTGGAGCGGTACGGTTTCGGTTGTATGGGCCGCTTTCATAATGGAAACACCCAAAATAGCGTACCGTACCAAACCGAACCGATCCGCTCAGTGGAAACGAGGCATAAGGGACCACTCTAGTACAAAAAAAAATAGATGTACCCCTTTAGCTGGTGATTGGTGAAAAGTAATCTGTCCTGCATAGAAGATTGGAGTTTCAGAATTGCCAGATCAGTGATCAGGGGTGCAGCGCTACTGGTGACGTAGTGGCCACTGCAGGGGCGGATCCAGGGGGGGGGGCAACAGGGCAATTGCACCCCCCGAGAAAATATTGAAGACTGAGGCTGAGCGCGCCCCGGGTAACCAGATCTGCGGCCATTCTAAGCATGAATTAAGGCTTAGAAACCTCGGGACTGCACTCTCTCCCCTGTACCTCCCCCTGCAGTTTTTCAGCCTCTCTCCTGCAGGCTGCTGCTTGAGTGGGCGGGATGGGGAGGTGCCTTTTCCCCGAGATTACGCTCGTCTGGAAGAGGGAGATGTGTGCAGCTGCTGAGCAGAGAGAGCCATGTGAAAGTTCCTGGAGGTGAGCTCTGCTGCTAGCACCACATTGTGGATTTGTTTACAGGCACCTCTATGCTGAGTCTGCTGAGTTACTGCAGCTTAGCTTAGCATAGAGGTGCTGTTAGATGACAAATTAGATCTTCATCTTCTTTTCATGACAAGTGAGAAATTGAACTCATTAAAAGATTATGACTGCCCCCTGGTGTATGCCCTCCTGATCCCCCCCCCAGTGTATCTGTGTATGCCCTCCTGATCCCCCCCCCCCCCCCAGTGTATCTGTGTATGCCCTCCTGATCCCCCCCCCCCAGTGTATCTGTGTATGCCCTCCTGATCCCCCCCCCAGTGTATCTGTGTATGCCCTCCTGATCCCCCCCCAGTGTATCTGTGTATGCCCTCCTGATCCCCCCCCCCCCCAGTGTATCTGTGTATGCCCTCCTGATCCCCCCCCCCAGTGTATCTGTGTATGCCCTCCTGATCCCCCCCCCCAGTGTATCTGTGTATGCCCTCCTGATCCCCCCCCCCCCCAGTGTATCTGTGTATGCCCTCCTGATCCCCCCCCCCAGTGTATCTGTGTATGCCCTCCTGATCCCCCCCCCCCCCAGTGTATCTGTGTATGCCCTCCTGATCCCCCCCCCCAGTGTATCTGTGTATGCCCTCCTGATCCCCCCCCCCAGTGTATCAGTGTATGCCCTCCTGATCCCCCCCCCCCAGTGTATCAGTGTATGCCCTCCTGATCCCCCCCCCCCAGTGTATCTGTGTATGCCCTCCTGATCCCCCCCCCCAGTGTATCTGTGTATGCCCTCCTGATCCCCCCCCCCCAGTGTATCTGTGTATGCCCTCCTGATCCCCCCCCCAGTGTATCTGTGTATGCCCTCCTGATCCCCCCCCCCCCCCAGTGTATCTGTGTATGCCCTCCTGATCCCCCCCCCAGTGTATCTGTGTATGCCCTCCTGATCCCCCCCCCAGTGTATCAGTGTATGCCCTCCTGATCCCCCCCCCAGTGTATCTGTGTATGCCCTCCTGATCCCCCCCCCCAGTGTATCTGTGTATGCCCTCCTGATCCCCCCCCCCCCCCCAGTGTATCTGTGTATGCCCTCCTGATCCCCCCCCAGTGTATCTGTGTATGCCCTCCTGATCCCCCCCCCAGTGTATCAGTGTATGCCCTCCTGATCCCCCCCCCCAGTGTATCAGTGTATGCCCTCCTGATCCCCCCCCCCCAGTGTATCTGTGTATGCCCTCCTGATCCCCCCCCCCCAGTGTATCAGTGTATGCCCTCCTGATCCCCCCCCCAGTGTATCAGTGTATGCCCTCCTGATCCCCCCCCCCCAGTGTATCTGTGTATGCCCTCCTGATCCCCCCCCCCCCAGTGTATCTGTGTATGCCCTCCTGATCCCCCCCCCAGTGTATCTGTGTATGCCCTCCTGATCCCCCCCCCCAGTGTATCTGTGTATGCCCTCCTGATCCCCCCCCCCCAGTGTATCAGTGTATGCCCTCCTGATCCCCCCCCCCAGTGTATCTGTGTATGCCCTCCTGATCCCCCCCCCAGTGTATCTGTGTATGCCCTCCTGATCCCCCCCCCCAGTGTATCAGTGTATGCCCTCCTGATCCCCCCCCCCAGTGTATCAGTGTATGCCCTCCTGATCCCCCCCCCCCTCAGTGTATCAGTGTATGCCCTCCTGATCCCCCCCCCCAGTGTATCAGTGTATGCCCTCCTGATCCCCCCCCCCAGTGTATCAGTGTATGCCCTCCTGATCCCCCCCCAGTGTATCTGTGTATGCCCTCCTGATCCCCCCCCAGTGTATCTGTGTATGCCCTCCTGATCCCCCCCCCCAGTGTATCTGTGTATGCCCTCCTGATCCCCCCCCCCCCAGTGTATCTGTGTATGCCCTCCTGATCCCCCCCCCAGTGTATCTGTGTATGCCCTCCTGATCCCCCCCCCCAGTGTATCTGTGTATGCCCTCCTGATCCCCCCCCCCAGTGTATCTGTGTATGCCCTCCTGATCCCCCCCCCAGTGTATCTGTGTATGCCCTCCTGATCCCCCCCCCCAGTGTATCTGTGTATGCCCTCCTGATCCCCCCCCCCAGTGTATCTGTGTATGCCCTCCTGATCCCCCCCCCCCCCAGTGTATCTGTGTATGCCCTCCTGATCCCCCCCCCAGTGTATCTGTGTATGCCCTCCTGATCCCCCCCCCCCCCCCAGTGTATCTGTGTATGCCCTCCTGATCCCCCCCCCAGTGTATCTGTGTATGCCCTCCTGATCCCCCCCCAGTGTATCTGTGTATGCCCTCCTGATCCCCCCCCCCAGTGTATCTGTGTATGCCCTCCTGATCCCCCCCCCCCCCAGTGTATCTGTGTATGCCCTCCTGATCCCCCCCCCAGTGTATCTGTGTATGCCCTCCTGATCCCCCCCCCCCCAGTGTATCTGTGTATGCCCTCCTGATCCCCCCCCCAGTGTATCTGTGTATGCCCTCCTGATCCCCCCCCCCCCCAGTGTATCTGTGTATGCCCTCCTGATCTCCCCCCCCAGTGTATCTGTGTATGCCCTCCTGATCCCCCCCCCCAGTGTATCTGTGTATGCCCTCCTGATCCCCCCCCCCAGTGTATCTGTGTATGCCCTCCTGATCCCCCCCCCAGTGTATCTGTGTATGCCCTCCTGATCCCCCCCCCCAGTGTATCTGTGTATGCCCTCCTGATTCCCCCCCCCCCAGTGTATCTGTGTATGCCCTCCTGATCCCCCCCCCCCAGTGTATCTGTGTATGCCCTCCTGATCCCCCCCCCCAGTGTATCTGTGTATGCCCTCCTGATCCCCCCCCCCCCAGTGTATCTGTGTATGCCCTCCTGATCCCCCCCCCAGTGTATCTGTGTATGCCCTCCTGATCCCCCCCCCCAGTGTATCTGTGTATGCCCTCCTGATCCCCCCCCCCAGTGTATCTGTGTATGCCCTCCTGATCCCCCCCCCAGTGTATCTGTGTATGCCCTCCTGATCCCCCCCCCCCCAGTGTATCTGTGTATGCCCTCCTGATCCCCCCCCCCAGTGTATCTGTGTATGCCCTCCTGATCCCCCCCCCCAGTGTATCTGTGTATGCCCTCCTGATCCCCCCCCCAGTGTATCTGTGTATGCCCTCCTGATCCCCCCCCCAGTGTATCTGTGTATGCCCTCCTGATCCCCCCCCCCAGTGTATCTGTGTATGCCCTCCTGATCCCCCCCCCCCAGTGTATCTGTGTATGCCCTCCTGATCCCCCCCCCAGTGTATCTGTGTATGCCCTCCTGATCCCCCCCCCCAGTGTATCTGTGTATGCCCTCCTGATCCCCCCCCCCAGTGTATCTGTGTATGCCCTCCTGATCCCCCCCCCCAGTGTATCTGTGTATGCCCTCCTGATCCCCCCCCCCAGTGTATCTGTGTATGCCCTCCTGATCCCCCCCCCCAGTGTATCTGTGTATGCCCTCCTGATCCCCCCCCCAGTGTATCTGTGTATGCCCTCCTGATCCCCCCCCCCCAGTGTATCTGTGTATGCCCTCCTGATCCCCCCCCCCAGTGTATCTGTGTATGCCCTCCTGATCCCCCCCCCCCAGTGTATCTGTGTATGCCCTCCTGATCCCCCCCCCCCCAGTGTATCTGTGTATGCCCTCCTGATCCCCCCCCCCCCCAGTGTATCTGTGTATGCCCTCCTGATCCCCCCCCCAGTGTATCTGTGTATGCCCTCCTGATCCCCCCCCCAGTGTATCTGTGTATGCCCTCCTGATCCCCCCCCCCCAGTGTATCTGTGTATGCCCACCTGATTCCCCCCCCCCCTCAGTGTATCAGTGTATGCCCTCCTGATCCCCCCCCCAGTGTATCTGTGTATGCCCTCCTGATCCCCCCCCCCCAGTGTATCTGTGTATGCCCTCCTGATCCCCCCCCCCCCAGTGTATCTGTGTATGCCCTCCTGATCCCCCCCCCCCCAGTGTATCTGTGTATGCCCTCCTGATCCCCCCCCCCCAGTGTATCTGTGTATGCCCTCCTGATCCCCCCCCCCCCAGTGTATCTGTGTATGCCCTCCTGATCCCCCCCCCAGTGTATCTGTGTATGCCCTCCTGATCCCCCCCCCCAGTGTATCTGTGTATGCCCTCCTGATCCCCCCCCCAGTGTATCTGTGTATGCCCTCCTGATCCCCCCCCCCCCAGTGTATCTGTGTATGCCCTCCTGATCCCCCCCCCCAGTGTATCTGTGTATGCCCTCCTGATCCCCCCCCCCCAGTGTATCTGTGTATGCCCTCCTGATCCCCCCCCCCCAGTGTATCTGTGTATGCCCTCCTGATCCCCCCCCCCCAGTGTATCTGTGTATGCCCACCTGATTCCCCCCCCCCTCAGTGTATCAGTGTATGCCCTCCTGATCCCCCCCCCCCAGTGTATCTGTGTATGCCCTCCTGATCCCCCCCCCCAGTGTATCTGTGTATGCCCTCCTGATCCCCCCCCCCAGTGTATCTGTGTATGCCCTCCTGATCCCCCCCCCCAGTGTATCTGTGTATGCCCTCCTGATCCCCCCCCCCAGTGTATCTGTGTATGCCCTCCTGATCCCCCCCCCCCCCAGTGTATCTGTGTATGCCCTCCTGATCCCCCCCCCAGTGTATCTGTGTATGCCCTCCTGATCCCCCCCCCCCCCCCAGTGTATCTGTGTATGCCCTCCTGATCCCCCCCCCCAGTGTATCTGTGTATGCCCTCCTGATCCCCCCCCCCCAGTGTATCTGTGTATGCCCTCCTGATCCCCCCCCCCAGTGTATCTGTGTATGCCCTCCTGATCCCCCCCCCAGTGTATCTGTGTATGCCCTCCTGATCCCCCCCCCCCAGTGTATCTGTGTATGCCCTCCTGATTCCCCCCCCCCCCAGTGTATCTGTGTATGCCCTCCTGATCCCCCCCCCCCAGTGTATCTGTGTATGCCCTCCTGATCCCCCCCCCCCAGTGTATCTGTGTATGCCCTCCTGATCCCCCCCCCCCCAGTGTATCTGTGTATGCCCTCCTGATCCCCCCCCCCAGTGTATCTGTGTATGCCCTCCTGATCCCCCCCCCCAGTGTATCTGTGTATGCCCTCCTGATCCCCCCCCCAGTGTATCTGTGTATGCCCTCCTGATCCCCCCCCCCAGTGTATCTGTGTATGCCCTCCTGATCCCCCCCCCAGTGTATCTGTGTATGCCCTCCTGATCCCCCCCCCAGTGTATCTGTGTATGCCCTCCTGATCCCCCCCCCCAGTGTATCTGTGTATGCCCTCCTGATCCCCCCCCCAGTGTATCTGTGTATGCCCTCCTGATCCCCCCCCCCCAGTGTATCTGTGTATGCCCTCCTGATCCCCCCCCCCCCAGTGTATCTGTGTATGCCCTCCTGATCCCCCCCCCCAGTGTATCTGTGTATGCCCTCCTGATCCCCCCCCCAGTGTATCTGTGTATGCCCTCCTGATCCCCCCCCCCCCCCAGTGTATCTGTGTATGCCCTCCTGATCCCCCCCCAGTGTATCTGTGTATGCCCTCCTGATCCCCCCCCCCCCAGTGTATCTGTGTATGCCCTCCTGATCCCCCCCCCCAGTGTATCTGTGTATGCCCTCCTGATCCCCCCCCCCCAGTGTATCTGTGTATGCCCTCCTGATCCCCCCCCCCAGTGTATCTGTGTATGCCCACCTGATTCCCCCCCCCCTCAGTGTATCAGTGTATGCCCTCCTGATCCCCCCCCCCAGTGTATCTGTGTATGCCCTCCTGATCCCCCCCCCAGTGTATCTGTGTATGCCCTCCTGATCCCCCCCCCCCAGTGTATCTGTGTATGCCCTCCTGATCCCCCCCCCCCCCCAGTGTATCTGTGTATGCCCTCCTGATCCCCCCCCCCAGTGTATCTGTGTATGCCCACCTGATTCCCCCCCCCCTCAGTGTATCAGTGTATGCCCTCCTGATCCCCCCCCCCCCCAGTGTATCTGTGTATGCCCTCCTGATCCCCCCCCCAGTGTATCTGTGTATGCCCTCCTGATCCCCCCTCCCAGTGTATCTGTGTATGCCCTCCTGATCCCCCCCCCAGTGTATCTGTGTATGCCCTCCTGATCCCCCCCCCCCCCAGTGTATCTGTGTATGCCCTCCTGATCCCCCCCCCGTGTATCTGTGTATGCCCTCCTGATCCCCCCCCCCCCCCAGTGTATCTGTGTATGCCCTCCTGATCCCCCCCCCCCAGTGTATCTGTGTATGCCCTCCTGATCCCCCCCCCAGTGTATCTGTGTATGCCCTCCTGATCCCCCCCCCCCCCAGTGTATCTGTGTATGCCCTCCTGATCCCCCCCCCCCAGTGTATCTGTGTATGCCCACCTGATTCCCCCCCCCCCCCCCTCAGTGTATCAGTGTATGCCCTCCTGATCCCCCCCCCCCAGTGTATCTGTGTATGCCCTCCTGATCCCCCCCCCAGTGTATCTGTGTATGCCCTCCTGATCCCCCCCCCCCAGTGTATCTGTGTATGCCCTCCTGATCCCCCCCCCCCCAGTGTATCTGTGTATGCCCTCCTGATCCCCCCCCCAGTGTATCTGTGTATGCCCTCCTGATCCCCCCCCCAGTGTATCAGTGTATGCCCTCCTGATCCCCCCCCCCAGTGTATCAGTGTATGCCCTCCTGATCCCCCCCCCCCCAGTGTATCAGTGTATGCCCTCCTGATTCCCCCCCCTAGTGTATCTGTGTATGCCCTCCTGATCCCCCCCCCCCCCCCAGTGTATCAGTGTATGCCCTCCTGATTCCCCCCCCTAGTGTATCTGTGTACGCCCACCTGATTCCCCCCCCCCCAGTGTATCAGTGTATGCCCTCCTGATCCCCCCCCCAGTGTATCTGTGTATGCCCACCTGATTCCCCCCCCCCCCTCAGTGTATCAGTGTATGCCCTCCTGATCCCCCCCCCCCAGTGTATCTGTGTATGCCCTCCTGATCCCCCCCCCCCCAGTGTATCTGTGTATGCCCTCCTGATCCCCCCCCAGTGTATCAGTGTATGCCCTCCTGATCCCCCCCCCAGTGTATCAGTGTATGCCCTCCTGATCCCCCCCCCAGTGTATCAGTGTATGCCCTCCTGATCCCCCCCCCAGTGTATCAGTGTATGCCCTCCTGATCCCCCCCCCAGTGTATCAGTGTATGCCCTCCTGATCCCCCCCCCCCCCAGTGTATCAGTGTATGCCCTCCTGATCCCCCCCCCAGTGTATCAGTGTATGCCCTCCTGATCCCCCCCCCAGTGTATCAGTGTATGCCCTCCTGATTCCCCCCCCTAGTGTATCTGTGTATGCCCTCCTGATCCCCCCCCCAGTGTATCTGTGTATGCCCTCCTGATCCCCCCCCCCCAGTGTATCTGTGTATGCCCTCCTGATCCCCCCCCCCAGTGTATCTGTGTATGCCCTCCTGATCCCCCCCCCAGTAGTGTATCTGTGTATGCCCTCCTGATCCCCCCCCCAGTGTATCTGTGTATGCCCTCCTGATCCCCCCCCCAGTGTATCTGTGTATGCCCTCCTGATCCCCCCCCAGTGTATCTGTGTATGCCCTCCTGATCCCCCCCCCCAGTGTATCTGTGTATGCCCTCCTGATCCCCCCCCCCAGTGTATCTGTGTATGCCCTCCTGATCCCCCCCCCCAGTGTATCTGTGTATGCCCTCCTGATCCCCCCCCCCAGTGTATCTGTGTATGCCCTCCTGATCCCCCCCCCCCAGTGTATCTGTGTATGCCCTCCTGATCCCCCCCCCAGTGTATCTGTGTATGCCCTCCTGATCCCCCCCCCCCCAGTGTATCTGTGTATGCCCTCCTGATCCCCCCCCCCCCCCAGTGTATCTGTGTATGCCCACCTGATTCCCCCCCCCCCCCCTCAGTGTATCAGTGTATGCCCTCCTGATCCCCCCCCCCCAGTGTATCTGTGTATGCCCTCCTGATCCCCCCCCCCAGTGTATCTGTGTATGCCCTCCTGATCCCCCCCCCCAGTGTATCTGTGTATGCCCTCCTGATCCCCCCCCCAGTGTATCTGTGTATGCCCTCCTGATCCCCCCCCCAGTGTATCTGTGTATGCCCTCCTGATCCCCCCCCCCCCCAGTGTATCTGTGTATGCCCTCCTGATCCCCCCCCCAGTGTATCTGTGTATGCCCTCCTGATCCCCCCCCCCAGTGTATCTGTGTATGCCCTCCTGATCCCCCCCCCAGTGTATCTGTGTATGCCCTCCTGATCCCCCCCCCCCAGTGTATCTGTGTATGCCCTCCTGATCCCCCCCCCCAGTGTATCTGTGTATGCCCTCCTGATCCCCCCCCCAGTGTATCTGTGTATGCCCTCCTGATCCCCCCCCCCAGTGTATCTGTGTATGCCCTCCTGATCCCCCCCCCCAGTGTATCTGTGTATGCCCTCCTGATCCCCCCCCCCAGTGTATCTGTGTATGCCCTCCTGATCCCCCCCCCCAGTGTATCTGTGTATGCCCTCCTGATCCCCCCCCCCCAGTGTATCTGTGTATGCCCACCTGATTCCCCCCCCCCCCCTCAGTGTATCAGTGTATGCCCTCCTGATCCCCCCCCCCCCCCAGTGTATCTGTGTATGCCCTCCTGATCCCCCCCCCCAGTGTATCTGTGTATGCCCTCCTGATCCCCCCCCCCCAGTGTATCTGTGTATGCCCTCCTGATCCCCCCCCCCCAGTGTATCTGTGTATGCCCTCCTGATCCCCCCCCCCCCCCAGTGTATCTGTGTATGCCCTCCTGATCCCCCCCCCCAGTGTATCTGTGTATGCCCTCCTGATCCCCCCCCCAGTGTATCTGTGTATGCCCTCCTGATCCCCCCCCAGTGTATCTGTGTATGCCCTCCTGATCCCCCCCCCCAGTGTATCTGTGTATGCCCTCCTGATCCCCCCCCCCCCCCAGTGTATCTGTGTATGCCCTCCTGATCCCCCCCCCAGTGTATCTGTGTATGCCCTCCTGATCCCCCCCCCAGTGTATCTGTGTATGCCCTCCTGATCCCCCCCCCAGTGTATCTGTGTATGCCCTCCTGATCCCCCCCCCAGTGTATCTGTGTATGCCCCTCCTGATCCCCCCCCCCCAGTGTATCTGTGTATGCCCTCCTGATCCCCCCCCCAGTGTATCTGTGTATGCCCTCCTGATCCCCCCCCCCCAGTGTATCTGTGTATGCCCTCCTGATCCCCCCCCCCAGTGTATCTGTGTATGCCCTCCTGATCCCCCCCCCCCCCAGTGTATCTGTGTATGCCCTCCTGATCCCCCCCCCCCAGTGTATCTGTGTATGCCCACCTGATTCCCCCCCCCCCCTCAGTGTATCAGTGTATGCCCTCCTGATCCCCCCCCCCCAGTGTATCTGTGTATGCCCTCCTGATCCCCCCCCCCAGTGTATCTGTGTATGCCCTCCTGATCCCCCCCCCCAGTGTATCTGTGTATGCCCTCCTGATCCCCCCCCCCCAGTGTATCTGTGTATGCCCTCCTGATCCCCCCCCCCCCCAGTGTATCTGTGTATGCCCACCTGATTCCCCCCCCCCTCAGTGTATCAGTGTATGCCCTCCTGATCCCCCCCCCCTCAGTGTATCAGTGTATGCCCTCCTGATCCCCCCCCCCCAGTGTATCTGTGTATGCCCTCCTGATCCCCCCCCCCAGTGTATCTGTGTATGCCCTCCTGATCCCCCCCCCCAGTGTATCTGTGTATGCCCTCCTGATCCCCCCCCCCCCCCAGTGTATCTGTGTATGCCCTCCTGATCCCCCCCCCCCAGTGTATCTGTGTATGCCCACCTGATTCCCCCCCCCCTCAGTGTATCAGTGTATGCCCTCCTGATCCCCCCCCCCCCCAGTGTATCTGTGTATGCCCTCCTGATCCCCCCCCCCAGTGTATCTGTGTATGCCCTCCTGATCCCCCCCCCCAGTGTATCTGTGTATGCCCTCCTGATCCCCCCCCCAGTGTATCTGTGTATGCCCTCCTGATCCCCCCCCCCAGTGTATCTGTGTATGCCCTCCTGATCCCCCCCCCGTGTATCTGTGTATGCCCTCCTGATCCCCCCCCCCCCAGTGTATCTGTGTATGCCCTCCTGATCCCCCCCCCCCAGTGTATCTGTGTATGCCCTCCTGATCCCCCCCCCAGTGTATCTGTGTATGCCCTCCTGATCCCCCCCCCCCCCAGTGTATCTGTGTATGCCCTCCTGATCCCCCCCCCCAGTGTATCTGTGTATGCCCACCTGATTCCCCCCCCCCTCAGTGTATCAGTGTATGCCCTCCTGATCCCCCCCCCCCAGTGTATCTGTGTATGCCCTCCTGATCCCCCCCCCCAGTGTATCTGTGTATGCCCTCCTGATCCCCCCCAGTGTATCTGTGTATGCCCTCCTGATCCCCCCCCCCAGTGTATCTGTGTATGCCCTCCTGATCCCCCCCCCAGTGTATCTGTGTATGCCCTCCTGATCCCCCCCCAGTGTATCAGTGTATGCCCTCCTGATCCCCCCCCCCAGTGTATCAGTGTATGCCCTCCTGATCCCCCCCCCCCCCAGTGTATCAGTGTATGCCCTCCTGATTCCCCCCCCTAGTGTATCTGTGTATGCCCTCCTGATCCCCCCCCCCCCCAGTGTATCAGTGTATGCCCTCCTGATTCCCCCCCTAGTGTATCTGTGTACGCCCACCTGATTCCCCCCCCCCCCTCAGTGTATCAGTGTATGCCCTCCTGATCCCCCCCCAGTGTATCTGTGTATGCCCACCTGATTCCCCCCCCCCCCCTCAGTGTATCAGTGTATGCCCTCCTGATCCCCCCCCCCCAGTGTATCTGTGTATGCCCTCCTGATCCCCCCCCCCAGTGTATCTGTGTATGCCCTCCTGATCCCCCCCCAGTGTATCAGTGTATGCCCTCCTGATCCCCCCCCAGTGTATCAGTGTATGCCCTCCTGATCCCCCCCCCCAGTGTATCAGTGTATGCCCTCCTGATCCCCCCCCCAGTGTATCAGTGTATGCCCTCCTGATCCCCCCCCCAGTGTATCAGTGTATGCCCTCCTGATCCCCCCCCCTTCCCAGTGTATCAGTGTATGCCCTCCTGATCCCCCCCCCAGTGTATCAGTGTATGCCCTCCTGATCCCCCCCCCAGTGTATCAGTGTATGCCCTCCTGATTCCCCCCCCTAGTGTATCTGTGTATACCCTCCTGATCCCCCCCCCCCCCCAGTGTATCAGTGTATGCCCTCCTGATTCCCCCCCCTAGTGTATCTGTGTATGCCCTCCTGATTCCCCCCCCCCAGTGTATCAGTGTATGCCCTCCTGATTCCCCCCCCAGTGTATCTGTGTATGCCCACCTGATTTCC
The DNA here is from genome assembly GCA_037952925.1 of Lithobates clamitans. NCBI lineage: Eukaryota > Metazoa > Chordata > Amphibia > Anura > Ranidae > Lithobates > Lithobates clamitans. The sequence continues at coordinate 43,823 of JBBGZY010003561.1, forward strand.
CCCCCCCCCCTCAGTGTATCAGTGTATGCCCTCCTGATCCCCCCCCCCAGTGTATCTGTGTATGCCCTCCTGATCCCCCCCCAGTGTATCAGTGTATGCCCTCCTGATCCCCCCCCCAGTGTATCAGTGTATGCCCTCCTGATCCCCCCCCCCAGTGTATCTGTGTATGCCCACCTGATTCCCCCCCCCCCTCAGTGTATCTGTGTATGCCCTCCTGATCCCCCCCCAGTGTATCTGTGTATGCCCACCTGATTCCCCCCCCCCCTCAGTGTATCTGTGTATGCCCTCCTGATCCCCCCCCCCAGTGTATCTGTGTATGCCCTCCTGATCCCCCCCCCCAGTGTATCTGTGTATGCCCTCCTGATCCCCCCCCCCCAGTGTATCTGTGTATGCCCTCCTGATCCCCCCCCCAGTGTATCTGTGTATGCCCACCTGATTCCCCCCCCCCCTCAGTGTATCAGTGTATGCCCTCCTGATCCCCCCCCCCCCAGTGTATCTGTGTATGCCCTCCTGATCCCCCCCCAGTGTATCTGTGTATGCCCTCCTGATCCCCCCCCCCAGTGTATCTGTGTATGCCCTCCTGATCCCCCCCCCCAGTGTATCTGTGTATGCCCTCCTGATCCCCCCCCCAGTGTATCAGTGTATGCCCTCCTGATCCCCCCCCCAGTGTATCAGTGTATGCCCTCCTGATCCCCCCCCCCCCAGTGTATCAGTGTATGCCCTCCTGATTCCCCCCCCTATGTGTATCTGTGTATGCCCTCCTGATCCCCCCCCCCCCCAGTGTATCAGTGTATGCCCTCCTGATTCCCCCCCCTAGTGTATCTGTGTACGCCCACCTGATTTCCCCCCCCCCCCCTCAGTGTATCAGTGTATGCCCTCCTGATCCCCCCCCAGTGTATCTGTGTATGCCCACCTTATTCCCCCCCCCCCCTCAGTGTATCAGTGTATGCCCTCCTGATCCCCCCCCCAGTGTATCTGTGTATGCCCTCCTGATCCCCCCCCCAGTGTATCTGTGTATGCCCTCCTGATCCCCCCCCCCCAGTGTATCTGTGTATGCCCTCCTGATCCCCCCCCCAGTGTATCTGTGTATGCCCTCCTGATCCCCCCCCCCCCAGTGTATCTGTGTATGCCCTCCTGATCCCCCCCCCAGTGTATCTGTGTATGCCCTCCTGATCCCCCCCCCCCCAGTGTATCTGTGTATGCCCTCCTGATCCCCCCCCCCAGTGTATCTGTGTATGCCCACCTGATCCCCCCCCCTCAGTGTATCAGTGTATGCCCTCCTGATCCCCCCCCCAGTGTATCTGTGTATGCCCTCCTGATCCCCCCCCCCAGTGTATCTGTGTATGCCCTCCTGATCCCCCCCCCAGTGTATCTGTGTATGCCCTCCTGATCCCCCCCCCCCCAGTGTATCTGTGTATGCCCTCCTGATCCCCCCCCCCCAGTGTATCTGTGTATGCCCACCTGATTCCCCCCCCCCCCTCAGTGTATCAGTGTATGCCCTCCTGATCCCCCCCCCCCCAGTGTATCTGTGTATGCCCTCCTGATCCCCCCCCCCAGTGTATCTGTGTATGCCCTCCTGATCCCCCCTCCCAGTGTATCTGTGTATGCCCTCCTGATCCCCCCCCCAGTGTATCTGTGTATGCCCTCCTGATCCCCCCCCCCCCAGTGTATCTGTGTATGCCCTCCTGATCCCCCCCCCGTGTATCTGTGTATGCCCTCCTGATCCCCCCCCCCCAGTGTATCTGTGTATGCCCTCCTGATCCCCCCCCCCAGTGTATCTGTGTATGCCCTCCTGATCCCCCCCCCAGTGTATCTGTGTATGCCCTCCTGATCCCCCCCCCCCAGTGTATCTGTGTATGCCCTCCTGATCCCCCCCCCCCAGTGTATCTGTGTATGCCCACCTGATTCCCCCCCCCCCCTCAGTGTATCAGTGTATGCCCTCCTGATCCCCCCCCCCCAGTGTATCTGTGTATGCCCTCCTGATCCCCCCCCCAGTGTATCTGTGTATGCCCTCCTGATCCCCCCCCCCCCCAGTGTATCTGTGTATGCCCTCCTGATCCCCCCCCCCAGTGTATCTGTGTATGCCCTCCTGATCCCCCCCCCCCAGTGTATCTGTGTATGCCCTCCTGATCCCCCCCCCAGTGTATCAGTGTATGCCCTCCTGATCCCCCCCCCAGTGTATCAGTGTATGCCCTCCTGATCCCCCCCCCCCAGTGTATCAGTGTATGCCCTCCTGATTCCCCCCCCTAGTGTATCTGTGTATGCCCTCCTGATCCCCCCCCCCCCCCCCAGTGTATCAGTGTATGCCCTCCTGATTCCCCCCCCCCTAGTGTATCTGTGTATGCCCACCTGATCCCCCCCCCCCAGTGTATCAGTGTATGCCCTCCTGATCCCCCCCCCAGTGTATCTGTGTATGCCCACCTGATTCCCCCCCCCCCTCAGTGTATCAGTGTATGCCCTCCTGATCCCCCCCCCCCAGTGTATCTGTGTATGCCCTCCTGATCCCCCCCCCCCCAGTGTATCTGTGTATGCCCTCCTGATCCCCCCCAGTGTATCAGTGTATGCCCTCCTGATCCCCCCCCCAGTGTATCAGTGTATGCCCTCCTGATCCCCCCCCCCAGTGTATCAGTGTATGCCCTCCTGATCCCCCCCCCCAGTGTATCAGTGTATGCCCTCCTGATCCCCCCCCCAGTGTATCTGTGTATGCCCTCCTGATCCCCCCCCCCAGTGTATCTGTGTATGCCCTCCTGATCCCCCCCCCCAGTGTATCTGTGTATGCCCTCCTGATCCCCCCCCCAGTGTATCTGTGTATGCCCTCCTGATCCCCCCCCCAGTGTATCTGTGTATGCCCTCCTGATCCCCCCCCCCAGTGTATCTGTGTATGCCCTCCTGATCCCCCCCCCAGTGTATCTGTGTATGCCCTCCTGATCCCCCCCCCAGTGTATCTGTGTATGCCCTCCTGATCCCCCCCCCCCAGTGTATCTGTGTATGCCCTCCTGATCCCCCCCCCCAGTGTATCTGTGTATGCCCTCCTGATCCCCCCCCCAGTGTATCTGTGTATGCCCTCCTGATCCCCCCCCCCCAGTGTATCTGTGTATGCCCTCCTGATCCCCCCCCCCAGTGTATCTGTGTATGCCCTCCTGATCCCCCCCCCAGTGTATCTGTGTATGCCCTCCTGATCCCCCCCCCCAGTGTATCTGTGTATGCCCTCCTGATCCCCCCCCCCAGTGTATCTGTGTATGCCCTCCTGATCCCCCCCCCCAGTGTATCTGTGTATGCCCTCCTGATCCCCCCCCCCAGTGTATCTGTGTATGCCCTCCTGATCCCCCCCCCAGTGTATCTGTGTATGCCCTCCTGATCCCCCCCCCCAGTGTATCTGTGTATGCCCTCCTGATCCCCCCCCCCCCAGTGTATCTGTGTATGCCCTCCTGATCCCCCCCCCCAGTGTATCTGTGTATGCCCTCCTGATCCCCCCCCCAGTGTATCTGTGTATGCCCTCCTGATCCCCCCCCAGTGTATCTGTGTATGCCCTCCTGATCCCCCCCCAGTGTATCTGTGTATGCCCTCCTGATCCCGTGTCCCCCAGTGTATCTGTGTATGCCCTCCTGATCCCCCCCCCAGTGTATTCTGTGTATGCCCTCCTGATCCCCCCCCCAGTGTATCTGTGTTCCCTC
>JBBGZY010003562.1:0-42808 GCA_037952925.1 Lithobates clamitans
CTGGAGTTTGGTTTCAATCTGTTAGTGATTGTAAATCTGCTAGTCCCCCTAACACTCCCCTCCCCCAGACTGACAATGCTGCTGTCTGCTGTACCCCCTGTGCCCCTTCCACCAGAGTGGGGGGAGGGGGGCGCTCTAATACAGGAGGTGTTACTGGCCAGATCACCGGGTGAAAACAGAGGGGGAAAAAGACTAAAAACAAAGAAAAGTAATGCAGCCGTCACATCTAATGATTTATAAGCTGCAATCTCTGAGGTTTCTGGTTTTGGGGTTTTTATCGCAGGTCATAGTGACCAAGTAAAATGTCTCCTGATTATTTCATTCCCCTTGCACACGATTGGCTGTTCAAAGTGAACGCAGCTTCACCATATTTATTAATTGTAGTAAAACAATTTGCATTCCTTTATTAAATCAACCCCAAAATCCTTAAAGCTGAACTCCAGGTGGAAATAAAAGACACACGAGTACGCTGCTCTCTATTCATTTTTTTTTTATGTAAGTGGTGTACATACCTGAATGACATCGGCCTATTGCTATAGTGTACAGCAGAGCTCACAGTGGAGAAGCAGCGCAAGCAGCCAATCAGTTCATGTGCTGACAAGAGGCATGCTGATAGGAGGGGAGAGCAGAGTGATGGAGGAGATCAGTCTAGCAGTGTGCTGCTTCTCCTTTCACTGTGCAGAAAAATCAGATCTCCTGCCAGACACAGCAGTGCTTTGTGGGGAAGCTGTATACATCTCAGGATGGAAAGGAAAGGAGAGGATGGGGGGGGGGGATGAAAGAAAGAAAGGAGAGGAAAGGAAAGGAAAGGAAAGGGAGAGAGGGAAGGAAAGGGAGAGAGGGGAAAGAAAAGAAGGAGGGAAGGAAATAAAGAATGTAAGAAAGGAAAGAGAGGAAAGGAAAGGGAGAGAGCGAAAGGAGGAAGGAAAAAAAGTAAGGGAGGGAAGGGAAGGAAAGGAGAGGAGAGGAGAGGAGATGGAAGAAGGAAGGAAGAAAGAAAGGAAGGGAAGGAAAGGAAAGGGAGAGAGGGAGAGGAGGAAGGAACAAATGAAAAGGAGAGGAGAGGAGAGGAGAGGAAAGGAAAGGAAAGGAAAGGAAAGGAAAGGAGAGGAGAGGAGAGGAGAGGAGAGGAGAGGAGAGGAAAGACGGAAGGAAGAAAGGAAGGGAAGGAAATGAGAGAAAGAATGTAAGAAAGGAAAGAAGGAAAGGAAAGGGAGAGAGGGAGAGGAGGAAGGAACAAATGAAAAGGAGAGGAGAGGAGAGGAGAGGAAAGGAAAGGAGAGGAGAGGATAAGAGAGGAAAGACGGAAGGAAGAAAGGAAGGGAAGGAAATGAGAGAAAGAATGTAAGAAAGGAAAGAAGGAAAGGAAAGGGAGAGAGGGAGAGGAGGAAGGAACACATGAAAAGGAGAGGAGAGGAAAGGAAAGGAAAGAAAAGGAAAGGAAAGGAAAGGAAAGGAAAGGAAAGGAGAGGAGAGGAGAGGAGAGGAGAGGAGAGGAGAGGAGAGGAGAGGAAAGACGGAAGGAAGAAATGAAGGGAAGGAAATGAGAGAAAGAATGTAAGAAAGGAAAGAGAGGAAAGGAAAGGAAAGGAGAGAAAAGGAAAGAAGGAAGGAAGAAAGGAAGGAAAGGAGAAAAAGAATGTAAGAAAGGAAAGAGAGGAAATGAAAGAGAGAGAAGGAAGGAAGGAAGAAAGGAAAGGAAGGAAAGGAGAGAAGGAATGTAAGAAAGGAAAGAGTGGAAAGGGAGAGAGGGAGAGAAGGAAGGAAAGGAATAAAAAGAAGAAAGAAAAAAAGGAAGGAAAGAAAGGAGAGGGGAGGAAAGAAAGAAAGAAATGAAGATACAATTGTGTTTGTATTAATCATAATTACTATATTGGGATATATGAAATTTGAAGAATGATTAGAATAAACCAATAAATAGCTATAAGAGGGTGCCCCCCTCCCCCTGGCCTTGTTGGAATGGGCGGAGACACACTGTGTGTTGGGAGATCTGATTGGCTGATTCTCCAATGGGGCACATGAAGCAGGCCAATCACCCAGCTCGGCCCTCTTCACCTGAGCTCGGGGTAATAGGCACCCATCGCAGATCCGTTGGAATTTGTTGCACTGACTCTCCAGTTCCAAATTTTTTTGACAGCTTCCCAAATTTCCAGAACAATGCCTATTCATATCCTGCCAGGCTGTGCCAGTTTGGGGATGCCAGCCTGCGGCTGTGTATTGTTTCATAGGAAGGTGTGACTCTATTTGCACTATGGGTGGTAAAAGCCTTTTTGCTCATTACCAGGCTGTGCGCGGCCCGCGTTCTGTAACCCATGTTTATGCAGCTTCCTTTAATCTCTCGGCCTGTCCCTAGATGGCCTATGTGGAAAATGTCCCTGCTTGCAGTTGCTCAACTGGAATGAGGACAAGTTGTTTGCAGTGGAGCCATTCCAAATGCCTGTACAGTAACCTTTGTCTTCAGTGGCCTTTGGTGGCATTTGGGGAGTGAGCGTCCCGGACCTTGCTAAATAGAATTGTCCCAGGCAACTTAAAGTGTCACCCCGGCACAAGGAGGCGGATCGGCCCGTGGAATGCTAATTCTACCCAGGAAGCATTGCAGTTGTTACATAATTACATAGTTACATAGTAGGTGAAGCTGAAAAAAGACACAAGTCCATCAAGTCCAACCTATGTGTGTGATTATATGTCAGTATTACTATTACACTAGTTGTATTTATTCCATTGTAGTCACCTTCCCCCAAATTCCTACATAGAGTTTGCTGTACTGAACCGGCTCACTGGGCCCTCAATCTCAACAGCCTTACGGGGATGACTGGAAGGGATGACGGCACCCATTCTCTGCTCTCCTGTTCCTGCTGCCCGTGGTTGGCATGGCGTGCGCACCGCACATGTGTGGCCAATTGCTGGTGTGTCTTTTGTGTCAGCTGTGGGCAGATGAGGTGGGAATGGCAGGAATGTTGGAGCATGGTGTGACAGCAGTAGCTTGCAGAGCAGACATGAAGCCGCAACTCGCCGGTTGCCAGCCACTGATCTTTAGCTTTTGGTGAGGGGGCGCCCCCTCCCTCACCACCACCACTGCACCGAGGGCAGCTGCTCCTCCTGCCCACCCCTTGTCCCAGCCCAGTGTAGTCCACCCAGTCGAAACCAGGTGGACCCCATTCTTCAGGGGATCTGCCGAAGCAAGGTCCACCTAAGTACTAGGCGGGGCTCCCCAAAGGGAGACCCCATGGATGGGGGAGAACCTGACCATAAGGCCATGTGTCCTTCCCCCAGGACTTTCAGAGTAAGTCTAAGGACCTTGACCCTACTAAGTGGAAGTGAGCAGAGCAGAGTGCGTAGTGCTAAAAAAAGGTGTAAGCATTTCCTGTTATATGGTGACAACTCTCTGTCCGTGTCTCCAATTTGTTCTCCTGCGGTTTCTCAATACTATATGGCCTCCAAGTAGCTGTGCCGACACTCGGTGTGCAGGCATGTTCCACCGTTGTCACCATCTCTACAAACTTAATATTGTTCTAGGGTGAACATGTCTACCAATGGTGCTCCGGCCTCCTCCCCCTGTCACAGGAGCCCCTGATAGAGCCTGAAAGCGGCTGTGCTAACACCCAATGCACAGGGATGGTCTGTTGTCACTATCAGGAATTCAGTTTAGAACAATGATGTGCACCAGGGGCATAACTACAGGGGGCGCAGGGGTCACAATTGAGACCCGGCCCCTGCAGCTGCTGAAAGCCTACTTCTCCTCCTCCAGGAGGTAAATTGGGGGTGATCAGTTCCTCTATATGCCACCCCCACAACCCCTCCAAATTAGGTTACTTGTCTTCTGTTGCCCCCAGGCCCTTGTGTGCTCCCCTGACCACACCCACACCATCCACCCACCCCATCCCCCTGCATTTATTGACTTCCCGCCTCCCCTCTCCTGTTCGCTGCTGCAGGGGATGAGTCAGGATGGAGAGCAGGGAAGGTGTCGGTAAAAATATCATTTATTGGCCCCTTCCTTGTTTGAATGGACACAGTCAGTGATCCATAGCAATGGCTCCTGTGTTCATTCATGACGGAAGCATAGGAAACTGTTTCCTTTGTTGTTGAGACCACGCCTCTCAACAACAAAATTGCCCAGACGTCACTCACAGTCTATATCTGAGCAATCTAAACAAGGAATTTATTGCATTATTGAAGCAAATAATGGGGGGGGGGGTGCTTACAGAGCCCCCAGAGATATCTGAGAACAATGTCACTGATAACACTCAGTAAAAGCAGAGAGTACAGGAAGTTGTCAGAAGATTACTGGCAGAATCAAGAGGTGTTTTTTTTAGCTTTTCCGTTAGCTTTTATTTCTTCTTTTATTATTATTCATTTATTATAATGTTTTTTCCTTAGAGTAAGGTGTTCGAGTTCAGTTTAGGTTAGGGCTAGGATTAGGAGTTGGGGTTGGGGTTATTTATTATTATTTTATTTTTATTTTATTTTATTATTATTATGATACGAATAATAATAAATGAATAAATACATGTAAAATAAATACATAAATAAATACAAATCATAAATAAAAAATAATTAAATTCAATAAATTAATAATATGTAACAATAAATAAATAATTAACCCTTACCCTAATGGAAAATAAAACAATAATAAATAACTAAACACCCTAACCCTAACATAAACATTATAATTATTATTATCAATAATGTATTTTTTTGTTCTTTTTTTTGTTTTTGTATTTTTTTGTTCGAGTTTGGGTGTTGCTGTTTTATAATTATTATTAATAATAATGTATTTAACATTTTTTAAGGTTAGAGGTTAATTAATAATTATTATTACATATTATTCATTTATGATGATTTTTAGTTATTTGTGTATTTATTTTACATTTATTTATTCATATATTATTACTATTTTTTTTTTTACTTTTTTTCATTTGAGCAGAAAATCTCGCAAAAACGTGCACAGAAATGCACAAAAACATGCAAATAGCACGTTTCCATTCATTTCTATGGGAATACAAACGCGCCAAAAATGCCCAAATCTCGAGCGTCAAAAAAAGCTCCAGAACTTGCTTGAGCTTCAGGCACTTTGGAGTGGAGATGTGAACCGTCTCCATAGAGAATCATTGTTTTTTTTTTTCTCCAGCGTTTTTGAGCTTCAATCAGATAATCGCTCAGGTGTTAAAGAGTACCTGTCATGTGACTATCGCTGTCAACTGGGATGTTTACATTCCCTGTGACAGCAATAAAAGTGATGAAAAAAAATAAAGCAACAGTGTAAAAATGAATAATTAAAAAAAAATCTTAAAGTGCGCCCGCCCCCCTAGGCTAGCGTGCAAAAGGCGTATGCATGCGTCGGTCCCACACACAAATGTCAAATCACATTTACCACTAAACTCCACTAATAGTACTTCTAGCACCAGACCTCCTCTGTACATATAAAGTGGTAACCTGCAAAGGCTTTTAAAGTGTTGCCTATGGATAGTAAAATTTATGTTGTTTGTTGGGGTTGCATGGACGTGCGCAATTTTAAAGTGTTTCATGTTTGGTATCTATTTATTTGCCATAACATTATCTTTTACCAAAAATCGGGTTATGTATTGTGTTTTTATTTTTTTGCACTATTTTTTTTTTTAAGTGTATTTTGTCCAAATAAATGTGTTTGAAAAACCACTGCTCAAATACAATGTGACATAAAAAATTGCAACACCCACCAATTTATTCCCTAGGGCCTCTGCTATATATATATATATATATATATATATATATATATATATATATATATATATGTATATAATGTTTGGGGTCCTAAGTAATTTTCTAGCTAAAAAAAAAAAGATTTTTACTTGTTAACAAAAAGTACCAGAAAAAGCCAGGTCTTCACATGGTAATAGGCCCGTGTGAAGGAGGCATTTGGGGGTCTACATAAATTGGGGGGTCCACATAAATTGGGGGGTCTGCATAAATTGGGGGGTCTGCATAAATTGGGGGGTCTACATAAATTGGGAGTCTACATAACCTCTGAGTAAAAAAGTAACATTTCTTTTTACAAGAAAACAATTTTTGTTGAGTTCTTTGTGATATTTTCTCATTCTAGACTTCTGAATATGTAACAATGTTTCTTTCTTCCATAACATTAAAGTGACAAATTCAATTTATTGTGCAACTTTTTTTTATCAGATTAGTCAGAGTGTTGTCCTGTCTGTGTCGCTATTACAGGCTTCAGAATAAAACATCATAATTATAGAGATATGAGTAATGTGGAAATATGAGAGGTTGTGAAATTCATTTATTAATTTCCAGTGTTTTGTGCCCAGAAGAGGAGAAAAAAATCGTATTCCTCTCCGCGCCAAATCCATGGAACTTGTTTACCACTAAACTCCACTTAATAGGAAAAAGAAGAGACGATTGGAACTGCCAATTAGAAGGCGAACCCTAAAAATACTGATAATTCCTCACATTTATTTTCCACGGACTTAACCTAATCAATAGATTGGTATGGGAAAAAGCTGAACACTGATTATACTGTCAATGCAGTTTTTTTAATGACAAGAAACTAGCAACATCATTGTGCCAGACTATCCATTCACTACACACCAGTGACATCACTGAGAATGCAGCCTATCCATTCACTACACACCAGTGACATCACTGAGAATGCAGCCTATCCAATCACTAGAGAGCGATGACATCACTGAGAATGCAGCCTATCCAATCATTGGAGAGCGGTGACATCACTGAGAATGCAGCCTATCCAATCACTAGAGAGCCGTGACATCACTGAGAATGCCGCCTATTCATTCACGACACACCAGTGACATCACTGAGAATGCAGCCTATCCAATCACTAGAGAGCGGGGACATCACTGAGAATGCAGCCTATCCATTCACTACACACCAGTGACATCACTGAGAATGCAGCCTATCCAATCACTGGAGAGCGGTGACATCACTGAGAATGCAGCCTATCCAATCAATAGAGAGTGGTGACATCACTGAGAATGCAGCCTATCCAATCACTAGAGAGCGATGACATCACTGAGAATGCAGCCTATCCAATCACTAGAGAGCGATGACATCACTGAGAATGCAGCCTATCCATTCACTAGAGAGCGATGACATCACTGAGAATGCAGCCTATCCATTCACTACACACCAGTGACATCACTGAGAATGCAGCCTATCCAATCACTAGAGAGCGATGACATCACTGAGAATGCAGCCTATCCAATCACTAGAGAGCGATGACATCACTGAGAATGCAGCCTATCCAATCACTAGAGAGCGATGACATCACTGAGAATGCAGCCTATCCAATCACTAGAGAGCGATGACATCACTGAGAATACAGCCTATCCAATCACTAGAGAGCGATGACATCACTGAGAATGCAGCCTATCCAATCACTAGAGAGCGATGACATCACTGAGAATGCAGCCTATCCAATTACTAGAGAGCGATGACATCACTGAGAATGCAGCCTATCCAATCACTAGAGAGCGATGACATCACTGAGAATGCAGCCTATCCAATCACTAGAGAGCGATGACATCACTGAGAATGCAGCCTATCCAATCACTAGAGAGCGATGACATCACTGAGAATACAGCCTATCCAATCACTAGAGAGCGATGACATCACTGAGAATGCAGCCTATCCAATCACTAGAGAGCGATGACATCACTGAGAATGCCGCCTATCCAATCACTAGAGAGCGATGACATCACTGAGAATGCAGCCTATCCATTCACTAGAGAGCGGTGACATCACTGAGAATGCAGCCTATCCAATCACTAGAGAGCGGTGACATCACTGAGAATGCAGCCTATCCATTCACTAGAGAGCGATGACATCACTGAGAATGCAGCCTATCCATTCACTAGAGAGCGGTGACATCACTGAGAATGCAGCCTATCCAATCACTAGAGAGCGATGACATCACTGAGAATGCAGCCTATCTAATCACTAGAGAGCGATGACATCACTGAGAATGCCGCCTATCCAATCACTAGAGAGCGATGACATCACTGAGAATGCAGCCTATCCATTCACTAGAGAGCGGTGACATCACTGAGAATGCAGCCTATCCAATCACTAGAGAGCGATGACATCACTGAGAATGCAGCCTATCTAATCACTAGAGAGCGATGACATCACTGAGAATGCAGCCTATCCAATCACTAGAGAGCGGTGACATCACTGAGAATACAACCAATCCAATCACTAGAGAGCGATGACATCACTGAGAATGCAGCCTATCCAATCACTGGAGAGCGATGACATCACTGAGAATGCAGCCTATCCATTCACTAGAGAGCGGTGACATCACTGAGAATGCAGCCTATCCAATCACTGGAGAGCGATGACATCACTGAGAATGCCGCCTATTCATTCACTAGAGAGCGATGACATCACTGAGAATGCAGCCTATCCATTCACTAGAGAGCGATGACATCACTGAGAATGCAGCCTACCCAATCACTAGAGAGCAGTGACATCACTGAGAATGCAGCCTATCCAATCACTAGAGAGCGATGACATCACTGAGAATGCCGCCTATTCATTCACTAGAGAGCGGTGACATCACTGAGAATGCAGCCTATCCAATCACTAGAGAGCGGTGACATCACTGAGAATGCAGCCTATCCAATCACTAGAGAGCGATGACATCACTGAGAATGCAGCCTATCCAATCACTAGAGAGCGATGACATCACTGAGAATGCAGCCTATCCATTCACTAGAGAGCGATGACATCACTGAGAATGCAGCCTACCCAATCACTAGAGAGCAGTGACATCACTGAGAATGCAGCCTATCCAATCACTAGAGAGCGGTGACATCACTGAGAATGCAGCCTATCCAATCACTAGAGAGCGGTGACATCACTGAGAATGCAGCCTATCCAATCACTAGAGAGCGATGACATCACTGGGAAAGCAGCCTATCCAATCACTAAACTTAACAATGTCACTTTCATATGTATAATGTTTGAACAATATCTGTAATAAATAAATAAATAAATAAAATACACAATCATTTCGCTCCTATCATTATTATTATTATTATTATAGAAATCTCCTGGATTATAATCTCCGGTGTTGTTGAAGATCTCTTCCAGCAGCTCTCCCATTGGTCGGTTGGTCTCAATGTTCCTTCAGATGGAATCTGGGCTCAGACAGTATAAGAAACACATTCAGCTTCTCCTGAAACTAAATTCAATTAAAAAAATCATTTGGATGGTTTACGTTATTGCGGCGCGTCTTCCCATCAGTCCCGTGTTTGTTCAGCGCGAAGCGTTCATTTTTAAAACACAAGTTGGCGGCGCTCGCTTCATTTTTCACTTTGTTTAATAATCGTCTTCTTTTTATTGGAGGATGCAGAGCACAACAGCAGCTGTGTTTTATAATCTAATACGCTCTTTAATACCTTAAAAAGGAGTAAAAGACCTCCAGCCAATCAGTTAACTTCTTTGGCAGTAAGTCCCAACACCGCTTTATGGGACTGCCAGCCAAGTTCAACATTCTTCATTATCACTGAGCAGGAAGGGGAGCAGAGGAGGGACACAGGGACTATCCGCACTTCAGGGCTTCAAGCCTTTCCAGAAGAAGGACGGGGGGGGGGAGGGGTTATTGCCCCGGGGCAGGGCAGGATACATTGGTGTGTAGGCAGAGAGGACTTTGTTATATATAAACTGCGCAGAAAATGGCGGCAAGAAGTGTGAATGGTAATGAGCTGTACACTCCAAGGGAAAACCTGACACATTTTAAAGGCTTGAAGTGACCCCCCCCCCTCCCCAAGACTCAAGACATGACCTTCATCATCTTCTCCATCAACAGTTCAAACCAGACGTGTAACTAGAATCTTCAGGGCCCCGGTGCAAGAAACCATGAAGGGCCCCCACCAGGGGCATTGCTAGGTCTACAAAAGATCTCGGACTAGAGCCCATAGCAGCAAAGTAAAGAAAGTCATACACTTGGGTGGGCATACACATGTATATAATATATATATATATATTATTATTAACGTTACATATCTGAGTGCGGATCCCCCCTTACATCAGGGTCCCCAGAGAGCCCCCCCCCTTACATCAGGGTCCTTTGAGAGCCGCTCCTTACATGAGGGTCCCCAGAGAGCCTCCTTTTTACATCAGGGTCCCCAGAGAGCCCCCCTTACATCAGGGTCATTTGAGAGCCGCTCCTTACATCAGGGTCCCCAGAGAGCCCCCCCTTACATCAGGGTCATTTAAGAGCCGCTCCTTACATCAGGGTCCCCAGAGAGCCTCCTTTTTACATCAGGGTCCCCAGAGAGCTACCCTTACATCAGGGTCCCCAAAGAGCCCTCCTTACATCAGGGTCCCCAGAGAGCCCCCCCTTACATCAGGGTCCCCAGAGAGCCCCCCTTACATCACGGTCCCCAGAGAGCCCCCCTTTAAATCAGGGTCCCCAGAGAGCCCCCCTTTACATCATGGTCCCCAGAGAGCCCCCTTACATCAGTGTCCCCAGAGAGACCCTCCTCACATGAGGGTCCCCAGAGAGCCCCCTTACATCAGTGTCCCCAGAGAGACCCTCCTCACATGAGGGTCCCCAGAGAGCCCCTTCCTTACATAAGGGAGCCCCTTCCTTACAACAATTACCCAGAGAGCCCCTCCTTACATCAGGGTCCCCAGAGAGCCTCCCCTTACATCAGGGTCCCCAGAGAGCCTCCCCCTTACATCAGGGTCCCCAGAGAGCCTCCCCCTTACATCAGGGTCCCCAGAGAGCCTCCCCCTTACATCAGGGTCCCCAGAGAGCCCCCCTTACATAAGGGTCCCCAGAGAGCCTCCCCTTACATCAGGGTCCCCAGAGAGCCCCCCTTACATCAGGGTCCCCAGAGAGCCCTTACATCAGGGTACCCAGAGAGCCCCTTCCTTACATCAGGGTAACCAGAGAGCCCCTTTCTTACATCAGGGTCCCCAGAGAACCCCCCCCCTTACATCAGGGTCCCCAGAGAACCCCTCCTTACATCAGGGTCCCCAGAGAGCCCCTCCTTACATCAGGGTCCCCAGAGAGCCCCTCCTTACATCAGGGTCCCCAGAGAGCCCCTCCTTACATCAGGGTCCCCAGAGAGCCCCTCCTTACATCAGGGTCCCCAGAGAGCCCCTCCTTACATCAGGGTCCCCAGAGAGCCCCTTCCTTACATCAGGGTACCCAGAGAGCCCCCTTTAAATCAGGGTCCCCAGAGAGCCCCCCTTTACATCATGGTCCCCAGAGAGCCCCCTTAAATCAGTGTCCCCAGAGAGACCCTCCTCACATGAGGGTCCCCAGAGAGCCCCTTCCTTACATAAGGGAGCCCCTTCCTTACAACAATTACCCAGAGAGCCCCTCCTTACATCAGGGTCCCCAGAGAGCCTCCCCCTTACATCAGGGTCCCCAGAGAGCCTCCCCCTTACATCAGGGTCCCCAGAGAGCCTCCCCCTTACATCAGGGTCCCCAGAGAGCCCCCCTTACATCAGGGTCCCCAGAGAGCCTCTCCTTACATCAGGGTCCCCAGAGAGCCTCCCCCTTACATCAGGGTCCCCAGAGAGCCCCCCTTACATCAGGGTCCCCAGAGAGCCCTTACATCAGGGTACCCAGAGAGCCCCTTCCTTACATCAGGGTAACCAGAGAGCCCCTTCCTTACATCAGGGTACCCAGAGAGCCCCTTCCTTACATCAGGGTAACCAGAGAGCCCCTTCCTTACATCAGGGTAACCAGAGAGCCCCTTCCTTACATCAGGGTCCCCAGAGAGCCCCCCCCTTACATCAGGGTCCCCAGAGAGCCCCTCCTTACATCAGGGTCCCCAGAGAGCCCCCCCTTACATCAGGGTCCCCAGAGAGCCCCTCCTTACATCAGGGTCCCCAGACAGCCCCTCCTTACATCAGGGTCCCCAGAGAGCCCCCCCTTACATCAGGGTCCCCAGAGAGCCCCTCCTTACATCAGGGTCCCCAGACAGCCCCTCCTTACATCAGGGTCCCAAGAGAGCCCCCCCTTACATCAGGGTCCCCAGAGAGCCCCTCCTTACATCAGGGTCCCCAGAGAGCCCCCCCTTACATCAGGGTCCCCAGAGAGCCCCTCCTTACATTAGGGTCCCCAGACAGCCCCTCCTTACATCAGGGTCCCCAGAGAGCCCCTCCTTACATCAGGGTCCCCAGAGAGCCCCTCCTTACATCAGGGTCCCCAGAGAGCCCCCCCTTACATCAGGGTCCCCAGAGAGCCCCTCCTTACATCAGGGTCCCCAGAGAGCCCCTCCTTACATCAGGGTCCCCAGACAGCCCCTCCTTACATCAGGGTCCCCAGAGAGCCCCCCCTTATATCAGGGTACCCAGAGAGCCCCTTCCTTACACCTGGCCCGTGCACACAATAGAGCTGCCGATCACCGCCTCCCACCTCCAATCCCCTGAACGTCTCTGTACCCCCCACCTGGCACTTCGATGGCTCACATTGGGCACCAAATAAATCCCAATTCATCCTGAAGGTGATCAGTAGGGATGAGGTCAGGGCTCTGTGCAGGACGCTTGAGTTCCTCCACACCAAACTGGTCACACCCCATTTTTGTGGAGTTTGCTTCACTCTTCTGGTAATGCTTAATCACAATTTGTGTCCAATAGTGAGGTCAGGTACTGATGTTGGATGAGAAGACCTGATTTGTGGGCACCAAGAAAAAGACCTAGCTCACATCTGTAATCCAATTCATCCCAAAGGTGTTGGGTACTCTGATGGGCGGGGGGACTGAGGACTCTAATGTGAAGTGGGGGCTGGGATTTGCCGAGGACTCTGATATTTTTTAAATGAAGGGAACGTTGAAGGTTTTTGAAATGGGGAATGTGGACTCTGATGTGAGGGGGGAGGGGGGTCCCTATAGAGCAGAGCTCAGACTAAAGGAAAGACAGAAGCAGCACAAGGTGCCAATTAGTGGTGCTGCAGCTTTCTGATAGGAGGAGAGTGACAGAGGGAGGAGCTCTTAGAAGGGACAAGACCTGAGAAAGACGAGGTCCTGCGGGCGAGACTGTGCTGTGCAGCAGAGCTTTGTAAATCCTAGAACTGGATGAGCTGGCTCCTGTGTATTTAACTGTAAAGCTTTGTGAGTTGAACCTATAGCACCCCATTCTAGCACCCCATTTTAGCACCCCATTATAGCACCCCATTCTAGCACCCCATTTTAGCACACCATTCCAGCACCCCATTCTAGCACCCCATTATAGCACCCCATTATAGCACCCCATTCTAGCACTCCATTCTAGCACCCCATTATAGCACTCCATTCTAGCACCCCATTCTAGCACTCCATTATAGCACCCCATTCTAGCACTCCATTATAGCACCCCATTCTAGCACTTCATTTTAGCACCCCATTCTAGCACCCCATTCTAGCACCCCATTCTAGCACCCCATTTTAGTACCCCATTATAGCACCCCATTCTAGCACCCCATTTTAGCACACCATTCCAGCACCCCATTCTAGCACCCCATTATAGCACCCCATTATAGCACCTCATTCTAGCACTCCATTCTAGCACCCCATTATAGCACTCCATTCTAGCACCCCATTCTAGCACTCCATTATAGCACCCCATTCTAGCACTCCATTATAGTACCCCATTCTAGCACTTCATTCTAGCACCCCATTCTAGCACCCCATTCTAGCACCCCATTCTAGCACTCCATTATAGTACCCCATTCTAGCACTTCATTCTAGCACCCCATTCTAGCACCCCATTCTAGCACTCCATTCTAGCACTTCAGTATAGGACCCCATTATAGCACCCCATTATAGCACTCTATTATAGCACCCCATACTAGCACCCCATTCTAGCACTCCATTCTAGCACCCCATTCTAGCACCCCATTCTAGCACTCCATTCTAGCACTTCAGTATAGGACCCCATTATAGCACCCCATTATAGCACTCTATTATAGCACCCCATACTAGCACCCCATTCTAGAACCCCATTCTAGCACTCCATTCTAGCACCCCATTCTAGCACTCCATTTATAGGACCCCATTCTAGCACCCCATTCTAGCACTCCATTCTAGCACTCCATTTATAGGACCCCATTCTAGCACCCCATTCTAGCACTCCATTCCAGCACTCCATTCCAGTACTCCATTCTAGCACCCCATTCTAGCACTCCATTTATAGGACCCCATTCTAGCACCCCATTCTAGCACTCCATTCTAGCACTCCATTTATAGGACCCCATTCTAGCACCCCATTCTAGCACTCCATTCCAGCACTCCATTCCAGTACTCCATTCTAGCACTCCATTCTAGCACTCCATTCCAGCACTCCATTCCAGCACTCCATTCCAGCACCCCATTTCAGCACCCCATTCTAGCACTCGCAGCGAACGGCCTGTGCTTTATAGGGATCATCATTTTCCAGCTCCTGGCACGGATCACACGGAATCTTCCAGATTTAGGGAGAATTCGTTACATTCGATTTTTATCACAAGGATTTCTTATCCTATAACACATTCTAAGCAGAACTTTACATTCGTTTTCCTGACCGCGTAATCCCGGCGCTCAGCAAAGGCGGATTATCGTCTTTCCGTAAAATGTAAACCTTGTCACCGCTAATCACCAATAATGTTATTTTTTCTGGTAATGAAAAACATTATTTTATGAAGTTTACGATCGCTCCAGCAATTGTAAGTGACATAAGTGCTTAAACAGGAAGCGAAATAACACGGCCCCAGATTTTCCTAATCAAATTCACATTTTCTCTAAGCCAGAACAAAATCCCAAACAGGCCAAACAAATTCCCTCTGCAGGCGATCGCGTTCTGGTAATTCGCTGCGCAGATACGGGACTCACCACTGGAGAGCGACTTTGTATACATTGTATTTATTATATTAATATTATGGTAAATATGTAGAGCTTTAGTGACGCAAATATGAAGGAATGCACATTGATTACATGCAGTCTTCTGCCCGGCCAGCAGAGGACCCTCTAGACTTCTTTTTACATTTATTGTTATTACACTTTCCAACTGTACTGAGTTCCACCTGTTTACAGAGCTCAATAACTTATCACCGCAGTGACTCAGTTGGATGTTTAAATCAGATAAGGGGAGGGGCAAAGCAAAGGGAGTTAGATTTCTCTTTAGCTAGCTCAGAGTGCTTTGGGAAACCTTTGAAAAACAATAATTTTATACACATCTGCTTAAAGAGAACAGTTACAATTCAAGCTTGAAATGTTCAATGGGGTGTAAAACCCGACCGTTCCCAGCCAATGTGTTGGGTACCCTACTGGTGAGATCCCTGTGCTGAGTTCCGGGGTCACCGCTGTGCCCATTATGAGGGGTTCCCACCATCCCTATGCTGAGTTCCCAGGTCTGTACACCCGCTGTGCCCATTATGAGGGGTTCCCACCATCCCTGTGCTGAGTTCCCGGGTCTGTACACCCGCTGTGCCCATTATGAGGGGTTCTCACCATCCCTGTGCTGAGTTCCCGGGTCTGTACACCCGCTGTGCCCATTATGAGGGGTTCCCACCATCCCTGTGCTGAGTTCCCGGGTCTGTACACCCGCTGTGCCCTTTATGAGGGGTTCCCACCATCCCTGTGCTGAGTTCCCAGGTCTGTACACCCGCTGTGCCCATTATGAGGGGTTCTCACCATCCCTGTGCTGAGTTCCCGGGTCTGTACACCCGCTGTGCCCATTATGAGGGGTTCCCACCATCCCTGTGTTGAGTTCCCGGGTCTGTACACCCGCTGTGCCCTTTATGAGGGGTTCCCACCATCCCTGTGCTGAGTTCCCAGGTCTGTACACCCGCTGTGCCCATTATGAGGGGTTCCCACCATCCCTGTGCTGAGTTTCCGGGTCTGTACACCCGCTGTGCCCATTATGAGGGGTTCTCACCATCCCTGTGCTGAGTTCCCGGGTCTGTACACCCGCTGTGCCCATTATAAGGAGTTCTCACCATCCCTGTGCTGAGTTCCCGGGTCTGTACACCCGCTGTGCCCATTATGAGGGGTTCCCACCATCCCTGTGCTGAGTTCCCGGGTCTGTACACCCGCTGTGCCCATTATGAGGGGTTCTCACCATCCCTGTGCTGAGTTCCCGGGTCTGTACACCCGCTGTGCCCATTATAAGGAGTTCTCACCATCCCTGTGCTGAGTTCCCGGGTCTGTACACCCGCTGTGCCCATTATGAGGGGTTCCCCCCATCCCTGTGCTGAGTTCCCGGGTCTGTACACCCGCTGTGCCCATTATGAGGGGTTAATTTTGTTTATTGAAAATCTTACAAACAACAACTTATATACAATAAACCATAATAAATAAATAAAACATATTTACAAAATAATTGAATATGATAATACAAAACAAGAACATAATAAATGGTACAAACCAAAATGCGCACAACACAATCCCTACGGGAGAGCCAGACTAAGGAACATGACCGTCACCATGCATGGAGCCTTTTATCAAAAATATATTTCATCTTGAAATCCCGCACACCCCGAGATCAACAGGCAGCAGCTACAGAGTCCTGATATTCCTCCACGCCCTTATCCAGGCCTCCTGCTGCCACCTGCCTTTCTCAAGACCCCGAATCTTCCCAACCTCACCCAGAATGTCCTGCACCACCACTTCGACAGGGAGGATTTTATCCCGTAAGGATACCTGACACCGTGCACTCCACGTGAAATAACGGACTACCAGACTAACTAAAAAAAGTGTTTCCAAATCATAATCCCGACGAGTCTGGAATGCCCCATACACCCACACCGCATAACTCATATGGGGAGGAAGGGTATACTCAGAGCCCTCCCAACCCTCTTGTACACCTCTATATTAAAAGGGCATTGAAGTAGAAAGTGATCCATGGACTCCACCACTCCTCCACACTCCACTCTCGGGCAGCCCCGATCACTCATGGAAAGAAACTTCAAGTTGCCCTTCACATATAGTTTTCCATGAAAGGCAAGCCAAGCCTGATCCCTAAACTTCATTGGGATTCTCTCCAAATTAATCAATTGCAAACCCACCCCCAAAACCAGGCTTGGGCAATCCCTCAAGGCCAGTGGCTCGCAAAAAGCAGAGCTCATGATCCGCTTCTCAAGAAGTTTCCTTGGAAGAGATTTGACTTCTCCTGCTGTTACTTGCCACTGCTGAAGCATTTTCAAACACGGGGCAACATAAGCCGGGAGCTGTTCATGCTTGACCCTCAAGCTCCCACCATTCTGACTTGCTGTTGCAAAAGTCTAGGATCGTTACCTGAGCTTGAAAAAAAATCCTCAAAGGATTGTCTTACTCTCTCGTCTTTCAGGAGGGCCGAATTCAATCTCCAGATACCCCTCCCCCTAGGTGGCATGTCTGGGGCATTCAGAGTCACAGATAGAATACAGTGATCGGAAAACTCCACTGTCCGACACAAAGGTGCCGAAAATGCAGAGTCTCCCTTTAAAAAAAACCTATCTATCCTACTCTGACTACTACCTCGCTGAAAAGTGAACCCTGTCCATCCAAGACCATGCATTTCCCAATCTCTACCTCAATTACCCGCCGGCACGTTACAATACCAGAAAAAAGGACTGCAACCTCGCTGTAAGGCTCGGCCGCAAGAGACCAAAATGAGGGACCACGTCTCCACTCCTTCTTTGCCAGATGTATATCGGCCAGACTACTCAGATGGGTTTCTTGCAAAAAAAATATGTCAGCATCAAACCTGCTGAGCAAAAATATGGTCATATGACGAGTACTTACTGATCTTAAACTAGCAACATTAATGGTTGCCAATTTTAACGGAGTGGGAACTGCTATTAGGGTAGTTGAGGCAGCCGTTTCTTAGCCCCCTTCCTGGAGAACCAGCGCGTTTCGTTGCACCCTGGCACTCATCCTCCATAGAGGATGCTGAACTGAACGAGTCCCATTCATCATCCTCATCAGACAGGACCTTAAACTTATTTTCCAAAGGCAAAACTTTAGGACTTAAGGTAACTGTACCTTTTTTTTTTCTTTCTTTCTTTTGCCCCTCCTCCTCCTTTTATCCTCCAACCACTCCATATCATCCTTAGACAAACCGGAATCAACAGCTTCCCCACACCTATCCTCCCCTTCACCCCCCTCCCCCCCACTCTCCCTTCCCATACCTTCCACTAGGCCAGCCTCTTCACCGTCCTCCCCACTCCTCTGCACTCCACGATCCTCAATAGAAATACTGCAGCGTCGAGGGAGGGGGACTGGCACTGCACTTGACGCACCAGCCTCAGCACCTTTTGCTGCCTCTGCAATTTTGGAAGACATAGAAGGATTGGACACATTCTCGGTAACTGATACCTTACCTACAGACTGAGAAGACATAGGCACACTAGGTAAATGCACAGACTGGGGCACCACAGACTTGGAAGACATATTGGGTATTGGCACAGACTGGGGCATCACAGACTGGGAAGACACAAACATATTGGGTATTGGCACAGACTCAGATGGAATCACAGGTACCTCAGCTGAGTTCTGACATCCTCCATGTCCAGACGGAAGAACTCTCTCATGCGCTTAGGCTTGTTATGCATTGCCTCAGGACACTGACTGTAAGGATGTCCCACCGCATTGCACAGATTGCACCTTATAATGTTACAATCCTTTGCCAAATGTCCTACACCCTGACACAGAGAGCACTTCATCACCGGACAGGAGGATGCAAGATGCCCTTTATCTCCACACTTATTGCATAGCTTTGGCTGGCCCGGGTAGAAGATGGTCAGCCTGTCCCTCCCCAGGAAAGCTGAAGATTGCAGATGCTGGACAACATTATTAATCACTTTTAATTTTAACTGCACAGACCACCCCACATCCATATTCCCCGATCGTCCAAAATCTTCTTTAGGGGGCTCAGGACGTCTCCATACCTCCTAAAAAAAATAGATAAATCCCCTTGTGGTATGGATTAATTGCGGACAAGGATTGTCACCATTTTAATGAGTGGCTGGCGTGATATAAGCTTGGGGATGAGCCCTCTCCAGTCCCTTACACACGTGCTCATATATCTCCCAAAATATGTCCAAAGACTGGGCGGATAAAGGACAAATCATACTCGTAGGAACCGGCCGGATTGATCAGGGCGAAGATATCTGCTGGCCTAAACCCCATCTGTAGAATCTTATCCACCACTGTCCTCCTATATGGGGGAATTCCTCCACCCCCCCATTTAAGTTGAACAACATTTCTCCTTTTAAACAGGGAGGGAGATAAAACATTTCCATGCTCCTTCCCTGCTTGCTCCCGCTTCCCAGATCCTGTAGCAGCAACACCAGCATAAGTTTTTCTTACAGACACACCAATTGCAGTCTTGTCCTTAGACACAATCAAACCTGCTGGCAGAGAGTCTGATTCAGTTGGGATAGCAGTCTTTGGATTAACAGAGGAGAGACCCGCCCTCTCCCCCTGCTCTGAACACTCAACTTCTCTCCTGGGTTCAATCACAGTCTTGGCTACTGCAGACTCCTGGAGAGTTGTAGCACTACTGCTCCCAGCATCTCCTCCACCAGTCTGAGGAACAGCCGCTGTGTCTGGTCCAGGCAAAGTCACTGTATTGTCCATGGAGCTCCTCTCTGCAGACTCATGGTGGATCTTGCTATCTCCATAGGTCTCTCTTTCACAGGGCGAGGAACGGTGTCCTTCTCCTCATTATCATCCGGGGAAGTCGCATCTGGAGGGGATTCCAGCTTAGTGATGAACTCCAGCATGCCAGTACCTCCCTCAATCCCCTGCTCAGATGTCCCATATTGCTGCTGGGGAGGAGGGGGACAGAGGCCTCCGCCATTGAGGGCTCTGCAGATTTCTGAGGGCTGGGCTCATCCTCTTCCTCTTTGCCCACTTTCTTACTCTCTGCTGACTCTGTCGGTACCTGCATCTCTTCACTGATTGGGTCACTTTCCATGCAGGAAGCGGCTCCTCTCCTCATGCGGTTGAATCTTTCCTCATTTCTATATTTTTCTTTAAATATTCCGCTATTCTCCTTCAGAGAACTCACCAGTTCCTTCTGCTTCCTCACAGCTTGCTCCAAGTCCTTTAACCCAGGCCTCAGAACCGGCCTTTTCTTGCTGTATACTTTGGCACAAATCAGTTTTTTTCTTCCTAAATTCAGCCATCAAAACTACCAATTTCTCTTCTTCTTTCTCAATCCGCTTCAGCTTACCAACAATCCTCTGTCTAAAGGCAGACAGAGACTCATCACCCCTTTGGCCAGGCCCAGTATCTTCCACAGGCTGAGGCCCAGTCACAGGTCTATCCAGGGGTCCCCCACCAGGGTCCTCTCCAGCATCCAGCATTCCTCCTGGGGCGGAGAAGCAACTCTAACCCCTGGTCTCTGGAAGCACAGGAGCTAAGGAACCAGCAACCTCACACCTCACTGTCAAGGAGCAGAATGGCAGTTTTCCACCATCCCTGTGCTGAGTTCCCGGGTCTATACACCTGCTGTGCCCATTATGAGGGGTTACCACCATCTCTGTGCTGAGTTCCCGGGTCTGTACACCTGCCGTGCCCATTATGAGGGGTTCCCACCATCTCTGTGCTGAGTTTCGGGGTCTGTACACCTTTTGTGGCCAACATGTGAAACATGTTGGGGGTGTGGCTTTGGGTGGGATTGAGCTATGTACTGTCATTGCAAAAAACATCTTCAGTATGTGGCCCATTTTTTGGATGGTGGACTACAATAGAGCAATGATTGCGGGGAAATTGAGGAGGATACAGACTGTGAGCGGTGAAAATGGGTTGTATTCCTCTAACTTTTTCCCCCATGTTTCAGGATCAGCTTGCTTTGTTGCTCCCGCTGCAATTTTAGGTGTGAATGTGGAGCAGGTACCCATATAATAGCCACTGTGTGTCAATGACTGGGGGTTCTGGTGTGATCTCCACCCACCCAACATTTCTTATCACTGGTGGCCTTGGAGGTAGAATGTCCCCCCTTTCCTGTCCCTCTCGGCCCCCAGTTTTATCCTGTCCTGATCTGAGGATCTGACTGGAATGGTCGAAGGTTGCGGCCTCAATATTCCTTTCCTTTCACGAGGGTCTAGTTAATAGTTGTGTAGAGCTTAGTTAATCATGATGAGTGTGGTTGAGCGAGATGCATGGTACGTGTGGCTTGTCATTCTTCCCCAAACAATATGTCCAGTATGAGGTCAGTAGCCGCCATCCCTCTGGTGGAATTACTATCACATGTGTATTATTAACCAAATGCCAATAGCATAATGGTAATCATCCCGGCTTTGTTGGCTTACATGCTTCTCACTGAATGAGCAGAGATAATTAGTTTGGGGGCAGCAGACGCCTAATCAGGCCCTACAACCGGTCATGCCAATTTGGCTGAATCTCCTCAACATATTGCCAAGCGGTTGACAGAATGCGAGTCTTCTGCTGACATACACTTTCCCTCAGCGGCAAATATGCCGCGACAGATAACTCCCCGTTCCCGAACAGCATGGGGAAACATGCCGAGTGACCCAAGGTGGGATCTCTGAAGAGGATTTCTAGATGAAACTTTATTTTCATTTTATTTTTAGTATTAGATTGGTGAAGTGTTTGGACCTCATTGCTGCCTGTGTCTCCATCGAGCAGCTTTTTCATTAATTTTCTGTCTTGGTGGCCAAGCACAGCCAGATACAGGGCATACTAAAAAAAAGACAGAGATTTAAACCCTATAAAGCTGAACAATAGGAAGATATAGACAACACAATGGAATACATCAGTAAATGTCTTTTTTTAAGTCCATGGGGGACCTCAAGGGAGGAAGGGAGCCACCCATAGGGGGAGTCTCAGGGAAAAAAAGGTTATCTATGAGGGGTGATTCGGAGAAGGAAAGGCCACCAGTGAGGGGAGTATTGGGGGGAGGTAAAGAACAACCCTTGGGCGAGCCTTGGGAAGGAGAGGATCACCCATCAGGGAGCCTCAAAGGAGGAAAGGACCACCTGTGAGGGGAATTTTGGGGGATGGAAGAGATACCCGGGGGGGGGAGCCTCAGGGAAGAAAGGGTCACCTGTAGCAGTAGCCTTGGGGAGGAAAGAGCCACATGAAGGGGGAGTCTCAGGGAAAAAAGGTTGTCTATGAGGCAAGCTTCGGAGAAGGAAAGGCCACCAGTGAAGAAAGCATTTGGGGAGGTATAGGGCAACCCATAGGGGGAGCTTTGGGGAAGAGATGACCATCTATGTGGAGCCCTAAGGGAGGAAAGGACCACCTGTGAGGGGAGTCTTGGGGGATGAAAGAGCTATGTGTGGGAGAAGCCACAGGGAAGAAATGGCCACCTGTAGGGGTAGCCTTGGGGGAGGAAAGAGCCACGTGTAGAGGGAGCCTTGTCGGGGGAAAGGGCCACCCATGGGGGTAGTCTCAGAGGAAGAAAGGGATACCTGTGGGGGAAGCCTTGGGGGAGGGATATGCACATTGTGGAGGGAGTCTCAGGTGAGGAAAGGGCCACCCATGGGGGAAACCTCAGGGAAAAAAGGGTCAACTGTGGCAGAAGCCTTAGGAGAGAAAAAAGTGACATGTAGGGGAGCTGTTAGGGAGGAAAGGGCCACCCATGGGAGGAGTCTCAGGGGAGGAAAAGGACATCTGTGGGGGGAGCCTTGGAGCCAGTTGTGGAGGGAGTCTCAGGGAAGAAAGGTCAACCCATGAGGGAAGGCTCGGAGGAGGAAAGAGCCACCTATAGGCGGAGATTTGGGGGAGGAAAGGGTCACTCATGGGGGAAGCCTTGGGGGAGAAAAGGGCCATTAGTAAAGGGAGTCTTGTGGAGAGGAAAGGGCCACCCATAGAGGGAGCTTTCGGGGAGGAAAGGGTCACCTTAGGGGGAAGTTCTAGGGGAAGAAAGGTCCACCTGTTGGGGGAGCTTCAGGTGGGGAAAGGGTCACACATGGGGGGAACCCTGGGGAAGAAAAAGACCATCTGTTAAGGGAATCTTGGGGGGAGGAAAGGGCCACTCATAGGGGAAGCATTGACCCCGAAGTTGGGCTTCAATGTACATAAAGGCATTTCTCTTATTGTGTCCACCTCCCACAACCTTATTGTGTCTGAAAAAACGCTCCGTCTTACAAATAATACTATTCACAATATTTGGTTCTAAAATCGTACTTTTCACCTAACCGTCATCCCTTCCCTGCTCTCTCGGATTTCACCCCACAATTTATTACTAGTGGTCTTATCCAAGTATTTGCGGCCACTCAAAGATTACTTGGATGATTCCGAAGCTCACGAGTTGACTGCGCGGGATAATTTATTTTGGAACATTACTAATTGTGATTTTATCCTTAGAAAAAATGGACTTGTAAAACGCGTCAGCTCCTTTAAAATGTCAAAGAAAACTCAAACAGTTTGCAAGTCTAACCTCTTACCTTTTCCCCTTTTTCTTCTCCTCCCAGAAATGTCTTTGAATTCCAAGTCAGGTCAGATCTCCTCCTGTTTATATTAAGTCTGCAGTCTGGTAAAAGGTGAATCTCGGAGTAAGAGCTCTCTGTTGTTGTCTATGATTGTGGTTTCTTGTTAGCTGAGAGAGGTGACATGGAATGGTGTCAGATGGGGGGAGGGGGGCTCACACAACCTGTAGCTGCTCTCCTCTGTGTTGGATTGGGAGTGTTTGCTTTCCTATACTCTTATGGCTTCAACAAATCTCCCGTGAAGAAGAGCAATGCCCTATTTAATGGTTTTTCCATGAAGGCGAATAAAGGCACATTTTTAGGGGGGGGGGGGGAGAGGTTTAGAAACACCTTCATTTTTTGGGGTTCTGTGTAGAAGGAGGAGGAGTCATATCCTCAGTCTACCCCAGTGATCAGACTGTACAGTGTAACTTTGTAGAAGGAGGAGTCATTTCCTCAGTCTCCTCCCCCAGTGATCAGACTGTACATTGTAACTTTGTAGAAGGAGGAGTCATTTCCTCAGTCTCCCCCCTCCAGTGATCAGACTGTACATCGTAACTTTGTAGAAGGAGGAGGAGTCATTTCCTCAGTCTCCTCCCCCAGTGATCAGACTGTACATTGTAACTTTGTAGAAGGAGGAGTCATTTCCTCAGTCTCCCCCCTCCAGTGATCAGACTGTACATCGTAACTTTGTAGAAGGAGGAGGAGTCATTTCCTCAGTCTCCTCCCCCAGTGATCAGACTGTACATTGTAACTTTGTAGAAGGAGGAGGAGTCATTTCCTCAGTCTCCCCCCTCCAGTGATCAGACTGTACATCGTAACTTTGTAGAAGGAGGAGGAGTAATTTCCCCAGTCTCCCCTCCCCCCAGTGATCAGACTCTGTTGTGAAAGGTGGAGGGGGCTGGGGATATCACTGAGGATTCTGTTGTGAAAGGCGGAGGGGGGGGCTGGGGATATCACCGAGGACTCTGTTGTGAAAGGTGGAGGGGGGATATCACTGAGGACTCTGTTGTGAAAGGCGGAGGGGGGGCTGGGGATATCACTGAGGACTCTGTTGTGAAAGGTGGAGGGGGGCTGGGGATATCACTGAGGACTCTGTTGGAAAAGGTGGAGGGGGGCTGGGGATATCACTGAGGACTCTGTTGTGATAGGCAGAGGGGGGGCTGGGGATATCACTGAGGACTCTGTTAAGAAAGGTGGAGGGAGGGCTGGGGATATCACTGAGGACTCTGTTGTGATAGGCAGAGGGGGGGCTGGGGATATCACTGAGGACTCTGTTAAGAAACGTGGAGGGGGGCTAGGGATATCACTGAGGACTCTGTTGTGAAAGGTGGAGGGGGGGCTGGGGATATCACTGAGGACTCTGTTGTGAAAGGTGGAGGGGGAGTGGGGATATCACTGAGGACTCTGTTGTGAAAGGCGGAGAGAGGGCTGGGGATATCACTGAGGACACTGTTGTGATAGGCGGAGGGGGGGCTGGGGATATCACTGAGGACTCTGTTGTGAAAGGCGGAGGGGGGGCTGGGGATATCACTGAGGACTCTGTTGTGAAAAGCGGAGGGGGGCTGGGGATATCACCGAGGACTCTGTTGTGAAAGGCGGAGGGGGGGTGGGGATATCACTGAGGACTCTGTTGTGAAAGCTGGAGGGGGGGCTGGGGATATGACTGAGGACTCTGTTGTGAAAGGTGGAGGGGGGCTGGGGATATCACTGAGGACTCTGTTGTGAAAGCTGGAGGGGGGGCTGGGGATATCACTGAGGACTCTGTTGTGAAAGGTGGAGGGGGGCTGGGGATATCACTGAGGACTCTGTTGTGAAAGCTGGAGGGGGGGCTAGGGATATCACTGAGGACTCTGTTGTGAAAGGTGGAGGGGGGGGCTGGGGATATCACTGAGGACACTGTTGTGAAAGGCGGAGGGGGAGTGGCTCCAACATGAAGAACGTGGCTGTCATGGCAGGGGTGTACATACGGGGTCACAAGGGTTGCGATTGAGACCCGGCCCCGCGCTCCAGACATTCAGCGGCTGCAGGAGGTAAATGGGGGGCATCAGCTCCTCCTCATACTGCTCCCTCCACCCCCCTATCCCTGGCCCTGCCCCCTGTGTGCTTTCCTGCCCCCCACCTTGCCGCCCCCAGCACTTGTGTGGGGTTTCCCCCCCTCCCACCTCCCTCTGGCTGCTGCGGGGGATCTGTCGGGATGGTAAGCAGGGAGGGAATGGGCCGCTTGTCTTAATGAATAGAGTCAGTGATTGGTTCTGATCACTGATAGTAAAGCTTCAGTTTATGAATGAATGGGAAGCCTCTGTGCAGAGCTCTTCCTGTTCATTCATTCTGTGAGGCTGCAGAGGAAAGGATTGAGGACTCTCTGTCCTCAGTCCCTTCCCCTGTCACAAAAGTGAGAGACATCAGGGGTGTGTTTAGACACCTGATATTTCACCAAAGCCCCCCTCCCCCTCCCCCCCAACGTTGGTCCTAAAAAAATATGTAAAAAAGAATAAAAAATAACATTGTAAGAAAATAAAAGAAAATGGTAAAAAAAAGAATAAAAAAATAAAACAACAAAAATATAAAACTGCTGAAACCAGAGGCGGAACTACCGGGGTCACAAAGGTCACACTTGCAACTGCCAATAATGTCCGGGAGGGGACACGCTGCGTTATAAAGGGCCCCATGTTGGGGGTAAAGGGCCCCGGTCAGGGGCCAGGGGGGCCCTTCATGGTTTCTTGCCCTGAAGGTTACATCTCTCTGTTGTGTTATTCCTGACTACCATTATACTGGCTGGGGGGAGAACCCGGGACAAATCAGAGGCCCTTGTGGGGGTGAGTACCGAGCAGGGACATCATTATATGGAGGGATCATTATATGGAGGGATCATTATATGGAGGGATCATTGTATGGGGGGATCATATTATGGGGGGATCATTGTATGGAGGGATCATTGTATGGGGGGATCATATTATGTAGGGATCATTATATGGAGGGATCATTGTATGGAGGGATCATTATATGGGGGGATCATATTATGGAGGGATCATTATATGGGGGGATCATTGTATGGAGGGATCATTATATGGGGGGATCATATTATGGAGGGATCATTATATGGAGGGATCATTATATGGGGAGATCATTATATGGAGGGATCATTATATGGAGGGATCATATTATGTAGGGATCATTATATAGAGGGAGATCATTATATGGGGAGATCATTATATGGAGGGATCATTATATGGAGGGATCATATTATGTAGGGATCATTATATGGAGCTTGTCATGTCTGGTCAGAACATGGAGCTCGGTGGAGCACAAATTTCATTTCTTTTTGGATGAGATCTTTGTGTCTCATTTGTGGAGGCCGCGGTTTGGTCGGAGGAGACCTTCCCAATCCCTTTGACACCGATGTCGATCTGTTTTAGTTTTTTTTTTTGTTACAATGTTCAGAAAAACAGGAAATTGGTGGAGTGGGCCGCACTTTGAACGTTCGTACTGCGGGAATGTCTGGAAGTGTTGAGCTCAGTGAAAGCCAAAGCCACATTTCTCCAGTGAGAACACAACAGCCACCTAAAAAACAGCTTTCCTGATTTGGAGGAATTTTTGTTTTAATTACTCCTCCTCCTCCTCCTCCCCCCCTCATCCTCCTCCTCCTCCTCCCCCCCTCATCCTCCTCCTCCCCCCCTCATCCTCCTCCTCCTCCTCCTCCCCCTCCTCCTCGCCTAAACAGATTTGCTGGATTCCTTTAGGGCACAGAGGGGAGAAAAATGTTTTCTCCATAAACCACTTTTATTGACTTATTTAACAGACCCAACACTATGAAGGTAATAAATGAGCTTATAGAGAATTAGGATAACGACGTGTTCCACAAATCATTTACACAGCAGATCTCTAAAATGGAAAAAAATGATATCCAAAAAGTTTGGAAAATGTGATACACTAGATGGCCAAAGGTTTGTGGACACCTGACTGAGCTTGTAGGACACCCCATTCTAAAACCATGGCCATTAATATGGAGTTACCCCCCTTCTGCCCCGGCCATTAATATGGAGTTACCCCCCTTCTGCCCCGGCCATTAATATGGAGTTACCCCCCTTCTGCCCCGGCCATTAATATGGAGTTATCCCCCTTCTCCCCCGGGCATTAATATGGAGTTACCCCCCTTCTCCCCCAGCCATTAATATGGAGTTACCCCCCCTTCTGCCCCGGCCATCAATATGGAGTTACCCCCCTTCTCTCCCAGCCATTAATATGGAGTTACCCCCTTCTCCCCCGGCCATTAATATGGATTATCCCCCTTCTCCCCCAGCTATTAATATGGAGTTACCCCCCTTCTCCCCCAGCTATTAATATGGAGTTACCCCCCTTCTCTCCCAGCCATTAATATGAAGTTGCCCTGCTTCCCCTATTGGCCATTAATATGGAGTCCCCCCCCTGTGCCCCGGCAATTAATATGGCGTTACCCCCCTTCTCCTCCAGCCATTAATATGGAGTTGTCCCCTCCTCCTATTGGCCATTAATATGGAGTCCCCCCTGCCCCCCAGTCCATTCATATGGAGTTACCCCCCTTCTGCCCCTGTCATTAATATGGAGTTACCCCCCTTCTCC
Organism: Lithobates clamitans; assembly: GCA_037952925.1. Classification (NCBI taxonomy): domain Eukaryota; kingdom Metazoa; phylum Chordata; class Amphibia; order Anura; family Ranidae; genus Lithobates; species Lithobates clamitans. The sequence continues at coordinate 27,947 of JBBGZY010003562.1, forward strand.
CCCGGCTATTAAGATGGAGTTGCTCCCCTCCCCCTATTGGCCATTAATATGGAGCCCCCCTGCCCCCAGTCCATTAATATGGAGTTACCCCCTTCTGCACCGGCCATTAATATGGAGTTACCCCCCATCTGCCCTGGCCATTAATATGAAGTTGCCCCCCTTCTCCCCGGCCATCAATATGGAGTTACCCCCTTCTCGACCGGCCACTAATATGGAGTTACCCCCCTTCTGCCCCGGCCTTTAATATGAAATGGTCCCCTTCTGCCCCGGCCATTAATATGGAGTGACCCCCCTTCTCCCCCGGCCATTAATATGGAGTTACCCCCCTTCTCCCCCGGCCATTAATATGGAGTTGCCCCCCTTCTCCCCCGGCCATTAATAGGAAGTTGCCCCCCTCCCCCTATTGGCCATTAATATGGAGTCCCCCCCTTGTGCCCCGGCAATTAATATGGAGTTACCCCCCTTCTCCCCCAGCCATTAATATGGAGTTGCCCCCCTTCTCCCCGGCCATCAATATGGAGTTACCCCCTTCTCGACCGGCCACTAATATGGAGTTACCCCCCTTCTGCCCCGGCCTTTAATATGAAATGGTCCCCTTCTGCCCCGGCCATTAATATGGAGTGACCCCCCTTCTCCCCCGGCCATTAATATGGAGTTACCCCCCTTCTCCCCCGGCCATTAATATGGAGTTGCCCCCCTTCTCCCCCGGCCATTAATAGGAAGTTGCCCCCCTCCCCCTATTGGCCATTAATATGGAGTCCCCCCCTTGTGCCCCGGCAATTAATATGGAGTTACCCCCCTTCTCCCCCAGCCATTAATATGGAGTTGCCCCCTCTCCCTATTGGCCATTAATATGGAGTTACCCCCTGCTGCCCCTGTCATTAATATAGAGTTACCCCCCTTCTCCCCCGGCCATAAATATGGAGTTGCCCCCGTCCCCTATTGACCACTAATATGGAGCCCCCCTGCCCCCAGTCCATTAATATGGAGTTACCCCTTCTGCCCCGGCCATTAATATGGAGTTACCCCCCTTCTCCCCCGACTATTAATATGGAGTCCCCCCTGCCCCCCAGTCCATTAATATGGAGTTACCCCCCCCCTTTCTGCCACAGCCATTAATATGGAGTTGCCCCCTCCCCCCATTGGCCATTAATATGGAGTCGTCCCCCCCGGTCCATTAATATGGATTTACCCCCCTTCTGCCCCAGCCATTAATATGAAGTTGCCTCCCTTCTCCTAATGGCCATTAATATGCTGCTCCCCCTTTCCCCCTTATGAGCTTACTATGGAGCTGGTCTCCCCTTTGCAACTATAACATCCTCCAATCTTCTGGGAAGGCTTCCAACAAGATTTAGGAAGGTGCCTGTGGGAACCTGTGCCCATTTGAAAATCAGGTACTGATGTTGGATGAGAAGGCCTGACTCACAATTGGGATGAATTCATCTGAAAGGTGTTTAGTAGGGCTGAGGTTGTGGTGGTAGGTGAGGAGCGCCATGTGTGGCTAGAAGGTCTTAGAAACTCCTGGCGGTTGAAGAACAATTATCACGTTATTCGTTTTTTTTATCTAAATCCAATGCATCTCAGGGAATTGGGGATTCACCTTTGTGGGGACTTTGGTGGTGTTGGATCTGTTGGTTGTGGTAAACTCAGTCTGTGTAGTAATATGATATTAGTGTTCAATTTCTGAAGTGTCTGATGTGCCTGAAACAATACCATCCTCATCTCTTCTAGGAAGACTTTCAACTAAATTTTGGAGGGTGTGTGTGGGATTTTGTGCCCATTTGTGAGGTCAGGTACTGATGTTGGATTTGAAGTCCTTGTCTCACAATCAGTAGGGTTGAGGTCAGGACACTTGAGTTCCTCCACACCAAACTTGTCAAACCATGTCTTTGCTGGCTCCACTCTTCTGGAAAGGTTCCCCCCAAGTATTGGAGTATATTTTTGGAAATTTGTGTGCAATCATCCAAAGGAACATTTGTGAGGTCTGATACCGATGTTGGATGAAAAGATCTGCCATTGACGTTCCAGTTCATCCCAACAGTGCTCAGAAGGGTTGAGGTCAGGGTTCTGTGCCGGACACTTGAGTTCCTCCACACCAGACTGGTCACACCATGTTTTCATGGGGTTGGCTTTGTACACAGGGAACAGTTATGATGGAACAGAAAGGGAACTTCCCCAAACTGTTCCCACAAGTCCGGAAGAGCACAATTGCCTACAATGTCTTTAGATGATGTATTATTAACAGTGCCCTTGCTGTTAAACCGATAAACACTTAAACCAATAGATTTTTCATGGAGCCCATAACTCTATCCATAGCAGACCATTCAACTGTAATGGTGCCCATAACTCTATCCATAGAAGACCGTTCAACTGCTCTGGGGCCCATAACTCTATCCATATAAGACCATGAGACTGCTATCAGGCCAATAACTCTATCCATATAAGACCATGAGACTGCTATCAGGCCAATAACTCTATCCATAGAAGACCATGAGACTGCTATCAGGCCAATAACTCTATCCATAGAAGACCATGAGACTGCTATCAGGCCAATAACTCTATCCATATAAGACCGTGAGACTGCTATCAGGCCAATAACTCTATCCATATAAGACCATTCAACTGCTCTGGGGCCCATAACTCTATCCATATAAGACCATGAGACTGCTATCAGGCCAATAACTCTATCCATATAAGACCGTGAGACTGCTATCAGGCCAATAACTCTATCCATATAAGACCATTCAACTGCTCTGGAGCCCATAACTCTATCCATATAAGACCATGAGACTGCTATCAGGCCAATAACTCTATCCATATAAGACCATTCAACTGCTCTGGGGCCCATAACTCTATCCATATAAGACCATGAGACTGCTATCAGGCCAATAACTCTATCCATAGAAGACCATGAGACTGCTATCAGGCCAATAACTCTATCCATAGAAGACCATGAGACTGCTATCAGGCCAATAACTCTATCCATATAAGACCGTGAGACTGCTATCAGGCCAAAAACTCTATCCATAGAAGACCATTCAACTGCTATCAGGCCAATAACTCTATCCATAGAAGACCATTCAACTGCTCTGGGACCCATAACTCTATCCATAGAAGACCATGAGACTGCTATGGGGCCCATAACTATATCCATAGCAGACCATGAGACTGCTATGGGGCCCATAACTCTATTCATAGCAGACCATGCAACTGTTAGGGGCCCTTAATTCTATCCATAGCTGACCATGCAACAGCTATCTGGCCCATAAATCTATCCACATGAGACCATGAGACTGTTATGGAGCCCATAACTCTACCTATAGCAGACCATGAGACTGCAATGAGGACCATAACTCTACCCATAGCAGACCATGAGACTGTTAGGGACGGGAGCCCTGACTAAACACTAATTTATACAACTAGCATTGGGCCGATACAATACAATAAAAGGAACGTGTAGATATTTTCGGAAGCTCTATAGAATTGTCATGAGGGCCATTTGTTTTATGACCAGAGGAAATGCCATGAAGATAAAAGAGAATGGCGGTTACTGAAATCGTTTTGTTAGGAGACTCATCACATTTAGTTATGGCTCCAATAACTATAAACCCAAATATGTAATATACATTGGGACCCTTGATGATCAAGAACCCCCCCAAAGGGGTGGGGCTGAGTGTGGCGCCCTCCAATAAAGACATGCTTGGATGATATACTCGGGGTAGATGGGTGGTGGGGGAGGTGGGTGCAGCTCCTGATTTGGGTATTTGGAACATTATGCAGTAAGTAAAAAACATATTTTCCACATGACACAAACTAATTATCTTCTGCCAACTGCAAGTAGTTCATTTTTGAAGTTTATTTTTGTCAAATAAACAGTGGAACAATCCTGAGCGCAGAACAACATTCTGTAAACAGCAGTCAGCTCGCTCCGCGGACTCAGCTGGTAATTAATTATGGAAAAAAACAAAACATCTTGCAAAGCCGTTCGATTGCCACAAGTCAGATTCTGCAAATATAAGTGAAGTGTAAGAGAGGACGGCATCGCGTAAAGGGCGGAGAACATCCAAATGTCTTCTATAGAGAAGAAGTAACAACATTTCACCTCATCCAACAAATGTACAGATTTCATCTTCAAGCCAAATATAATGGAGATGAAGTTCTCGTCAGGAGAAATGACAGAGATCTCCTCTTTATTTCATTTAAGTGATATCAATGGCAAGTTTTTTTCTTAAAGTAGAAATCCACCCTAACACTAAAATCCCAGTATCTACAGATATGCATGATCCAGTGGCGGCTGGTGGTTGTTTTTTTTTTTTTTGGGGGGGGGGGGGGCGCAAAACAATCCCCAGCAAGCCGGTGGAGCTGCACTAGCACAACTGCCCCACCCTGTGCTTTCATACCTGCTTCCCAATTGGCCGGGAGGAAGATCAGTGTTGCAACAGCGAATATTCATTCACTGTTGTAACACATCTGGGCGGGCTCCGAGTGAATCCCCTCCGTCCCGAGCCCACCCTATTTTGATACCTAATAGAGACTCTGGCTCTAATCAGGTGCTTAAAAAAACCCTGCCGCTGTAATTTAGGCGCCCGGTGTCCTGAAAGGGGCGGACACATGAATAGGGGGCGGCGGCCGTGGATAGATGCATACTATGCATGAATCTATCCATTGCATATAGGGGGTGGTGAGGACAGAGGGGGCGGTGCCCGGGCGCCCCTAATGGGCGGTCGCTACTGGCATGACCCAACACTAATTTATCTAACCCTGTAAAGAAGAAATCACTATACATACCTTTTTAGAAGCCAATCCTATGCTGAGCTGTCAGCGGTGGCTTCGCTGTGGAGGCAGGTGCAGGAGAGGCAGCCGACAACGGAAGCCCCTAGTAAGTCTATGGGTGACGTCATTCCCCATTCATTTCACAGCTGTTGTCGGCCGCGTCCTCTGCAGAGCTTCCGCAGCTGGAGACCAGATCAGCTTCAAAAATGTGAAATGACATCACCCATAGACTTACTATGGGGCTTCCGTTGTCGGCTGCCTCTCCTGCACCCGCCTCCACAGCGAAGCCACCGCTGACAGCTCAGCATAGGATCGGCTTCTAAAAAGGTATGTATAGTGATTTCTTCTTTACAGGGTTAGATAAATTAGTGTTAGATCATGCCAGTAGCGACCGCCCATTAGGGGCGCCCGGGCACCGCCCCCTCTCTCCTCACCACCCTCTATATGCAATGGATAGATTCATGCATAGTATGAATCTATCCACGGCCGCCGCCCCCTATTCATGTGTCCGGCCCCTTTCAGGGCAGCGGGCGCATAAATTACAGCAGCATTTTTTGTTTTTTTTAAGCACTTGATTAGAGCCAGAGTCTCTATTAGGCTTCAAAATAGGGTGGGCAACTACTCTGTGTGTCCCCCTCTCTGTTCTCATTGGCTCAGTGGCTGTTATTGACAGCCAATGCCTCCTGCTGTTGTCTCAGCCAATGAGGAGGCAGAGTCCCCGGAGAGCTGAGTCTCTCTTGCACATTGCTGGATCACGATGGGGCTCAGGTAAGTATCGGGGGGGGGGGGAGCGGCACACAGAAGGTTTTTTTTACCTTCAAACATAGAATACATGAAGGTAAAAAACCTTGAGCCTTTGGAACCTCTTTAAAGTGATATTGAACCTTTGTTAAATAATAAACTAGAGAATAAACATCTTATACTCACCCAGGGCCGGATTTCCCACAAGGCCACCGAGGCCAGGCCAATAGAAATGGAGCTGCGGTGCCGCCCACCCTCCGCCCCGCTGCTGTTTTGACAGTCTGTGACATGTTGTGGGAAAGGCCGCGGGGCGGGGCGGAGGGTGGGCAGCCTCCCGGCCGGCTCAATTTCTATTGGCAGCCACCCGGCTGGCTCTGCCTATTGTTCCACGCTGCCTGTTAGAGAGTCTCCGCTGCTGGGGGAGGGGAGCTTCTCCATTGGGGACACCTGATGTAAGGGGGGGCTTCTCCATTGGGGACACCTGATGTAAGGGGGGGCTTCTTCACTGGGGACATCAGATGTAAGGGGGGGCTTCTCCACTGGGGACACCGGATGTAAGGGGGGCTTCTCCACTGGGGACACCTGATGGGGGCTTCTCCATTGGGGACACCTGATGGGGGCTTCTCCACTGGGGACACCTGATGGGGGCTTCTCCACTGGGGACTCCTGATGGGGGCTTCTCCACTGGGGACACCTGATGTAAGGGGGACTTCTTCACTGGGGCACCTGATGTAAGGGGGGCTTCTTCACTGGGGACACCTGATGGGGGCTTCTTCACTGGGGACACCGGATGTAAGGGGGGGCTTCTCCACTGGGGACACCGGATGTAAGGGGGGGCTTCTCCACTGGGGACACCGGATGTAAGGGGGGCTTCTCCACTGGGGACACCGGATGTAAGGGGGGGCTTCTCCACTGGGGACACCGGATGTAAGGGGGGCTTCTCCACTGGGGACACCAGATGTAAGGGGGGGCTTCTCCACTGGGGACACCGGATGTAAGGGGGGGCTTCTCCACTGGGGACACCGGATGTAAGGGGGGGCTTCTCCACTGGGGACACCGGATGTAAGGGGGGCTTCTCTGGGGACACCTGATGTAGGGGGGGCTTCTCCACTGGGGACACCTGATGGGGCTTCTCCACTGGGGACACCTGATGTAAGGGGGGCTTCTCCACTGGGGACACCTGCTGTAAGGGGGGCTTCTCCACTTGGGGACACCAGATGTAAGGGGGCTCCGCTGCCAGGGAGGGCCTCTGCTTGTGGGGGCACCTGATGTAAGGACGGACTCTGCTGGGGGCACCTGGTGGCAGGCGACGTGGCAGGTGACACGCTCAGGGGTCCCACTGATTCTGGATTATAGTGATTTGAATGATTTCATTTTATATTACAATGTAATAATAGAGATAATGCGCTTTAATCATGCTGACACCATAACAACCATGGTGCTGGGATGATTGGAGTATCTTTATCTGCTGATTTGTTAAACTCTGGAATACACATTTCTATTGTATTGTAGGATCTGGGCCTGCTGTCCCTCCATCCCTCTTTCCTTCCCTCTCTCTCCTTCCTTCCTTTTTCCTTCTTTCTCTCTCCCTCCCTCCCTCCCTCTTTCCCCTTTCTTTCTCCACCTCTCATTTATATCAGACTCTAACCACATCCCCATTAGAACCACACTCATATAAGCCACGCCCACTAAACCATGCCCTGAATGGTGGTGTGTGTGTGTGGGGGGGGGGGGGCGGCATTGAAGGACCCAGCCTTGGGGTGGCAAAGGGAGTAAATCTGGGCCTGTATTCACCTGCTCACCGATCCTTCTCTTCTGGGGTCCCCCTCCTGGCTCCTCCACTTTTGCGAGTGCCCCCACCTCCCATGGGGGCACTCGTGCAGGCTCACCCCCGAGCCACCCTGTCTGTCTTCATTGACACAGACAGGACGGCTCGAACCCGCCACCCCCCAGCTCCCTCATCAAAGCATTTGATTGACAGCAGCGAGAGCCAATGGGAGCACGGGATCTGGTAGAGGAGTTCTGTCCTCCTCTCTGCTTCTGAGACAAGGTGGGGGGTGGAGACAAAGGGGGTGCTGCAGGTGACATGGCCTGGAGGGCCAGATTCAGCCCCCGGGCCTTTTGTTTGACACGTGCTATAGAAGGATATGCTTTGTTCATTTTTTTTATTTGAGAGGTTTACAACCACTTTAAGAATGGATTATGTAATGATAAAAGGTGGAGTTTTCTTGAACAATGATCCTGTCGCTGAACATTCTGACTTTTCTGGGATTGCTTCCTGGAGACGTATAAACAGTGGCGGCCCGTCTGTAAGGGGGACAGGGGCGCCACCCCCCTAAAACATGCACCCAGCACCTAATCTACATGCAGGGCGCCAGACAAATAAATTTCAATGTTTTTCTTTTATTTTGAAGCACATTAATAGAGCCCGAGGCTCTAATTGGCTTAAAAAAAGGGTGGGCTTGGGGCGCAGAGCATTGTAGCCTGAGCCCACCCAGTTGTGTGATAATAGCAAATTAGTACTCGCTATTGTCTTCCCGATTCTCCTCGCAGCCAATCAGGAAGCAGATCCTGAGACCCGATTGGCCAGGGAGTCTCAGGACTTGGCCACTTTCCCGTCTGTCTCCCGCGCGGGGAGGGGGGTGATTGCCAATTGCCACAAATCCCGTCCGTCTTCCCCTCCGTCACCCGCGTGGGGAGGGGGATGAGTCCCACATTCCCGTCCGTCTTCTGCATGGGGGGAGGTGGTGGAGAATTTTGCCGTCTTCCCGTCCATCTCCCGCGCGGGGGGTGAAGTTAGTTTGCCACCCCCCAAAATATTAAGCACTGGCCATCGCTGCGTATAAATTTCGGATATAATTGGTCAGGTGTGAGTACACCAGCTACCTGGAGGGGGCACACTATAGATCTAACAATAGCAGAACACAACCTGCGCCATCTGAAGGGAAGGGGGGGGGCTCTTCCGGAAAGGTGTCGTTAGCAGACTAATAGGACTTTTCAGATTCTATTTTATAGAAGATTTCCGCAGTCTCCAGTTTTCAGTGTCCTTGGCTAGAATCACACCTGGCATTCGCTGACAAAAGGGGGCGACACATGGGCGAGGTGGGGGGCACCACTCATGCGAAAAGCTAAAACCAGCGCCGGTTATTTCAGGGAGACGGAGAGTAAAAGGTTTATCTTGGGATTATTCTGTAATAACGTCTCATTGCCTGAATTAAAGCCGGCCATCACGGGATAATTAATTCATACGTCCAAAGACGACTCTGCTCGAACATTTTGTTCAGAATGGCTATTTATCGCTATAAAAGCACAAGAAGGCTGCCAGCCAATCAGAGGGGCCGGGCGGCTGAACACTGCGAGCTTTGCTGGCCGGGGATGAGGCTGTATCGCTCGGAAGAATCACGTCCTAACCTTCTTAAAGGGTCAGCCCACCCGAGATGGAGATTTTATTAACGTGACGCTTTAATTTTCATCGCATTCCATGAGAAAAACGCACCTGAGGACCTCTGAGGGAGACGATTGGGTTGATTTACTGAAGGCAAATAGTCTGCGCAGCTTCTCTAGATCTGAGGGGAAGATCTGAAATGAGGGGAAGCTCTGCTGATTTCTATCATCCAATCGTGTGCAAGCAAAAATGTTTTTTTATTTTCCTGGCACGTTCTCCTCAGATCTACAGCGACTGCACTGGCCATGCCCAGACTATTTCCCTTTAGTACATCTCCCCATTGTGTCCCCAGACTTCCCTATATATAGTCTATAGACAAAAACAACATGAGACCTACTTGAGTGTAAAGCCTCGTACACACGATCGGGAATTGTGTGATGACAGGCTGTTGGCGGAAAATCCGACCGTGTGTACGCTCCATCGGACAATTGTTGTCAGACTTTACGACAACAAATGTTGGATGGCAGGTTTTTAAATTTTCCGGGGACAAATGTCTGTTGTCGGATTTTCCGATCCTGTGTACACACCTCCGCTGTACAAAAGTCCATAGTATAAACACGCATGCTCGGAAGCAAGGACGAGCCAAAAGCGATCGGTCTTGTAAACTAGCGATCGTAATGGAGAATTAACATTCGTGACGCAGCAAATTCTGAAATCTGGAAACACAGCGCACAATTCTCTTCTTCTATAATGGGATAATAATGAAGCTTCTTTGCTGGTGATACTGATGGAGCTATTGCAGACAAATTTTCAGGCTTTTTTTTTCTAGTGATATCAAGAATAATATTATTATGCATTTTTTTTTAATTTGTGCAAATTACCACAAGACCATTATTATCCCGGAGTTTTTAAGATCCAAGATACAACTATGTTGGTGTCTCTTGTTAATGTTACTTTGTATTTTATAAAATGTAACTGCCGACTGTCATTGGAAGTAAAACACAAAGCCAAGTATTATTCTCCACAATTTTTTTTATTGTGCAGTAAAAAAAAGAAAAATAAATAAAATTAGACATGATATCTGCATCCAAAAATATAGAAAATATAACAAATCAAATCATTATTATTCAAATAATGTCAAAGCAATAACTCCAAGGCCAATAATAAATAACACGCTATCTCCTCCAATTCCGCAACATGTCTGGTTGACATATGGGCGTTCAGAAACGAACTGAAAAGCACAAAATGAAAAGCGCAAAATGAAAAACGCGAAAAGAAAAGCGCAAATCAACAATCACCAAACTTCTACTAACAAGAAATTAGCAGAAGGAGCCCAAAGGGTGGCGCTACAGAGCACCACTCACTACATTCGTAATTGTTGGCCAATAATTGTGTGGCCATGTGTATGCAAGATAAGTTTGGGCCAACGCCCTTCGGACAAAATTCCACGTTTTGTTTGGCTAACAATCCGATCGTCTGTACGAGGCTTAGAACGGCATGTTCTCCTTGGTCGTGGGTCAACTCTTCCATAAGCGTGGTTTGATCCACCAGGCTGAGCCAGGCCATGATGGTGGAGTTTTAATCCATTAAGCTGGATTGGTAGTATATAAAAAAAAAAGAAGAAGGAGGCTGTTTCAGGATGTTCTGTTTGGTTTGAGGAACAATGAAGAAAGTTTTTCCATGGGTCAGTTTTGGTGCCCAAACGTAGATTCTTCTCCAATAGGAGACACTCATAAGGTAGGTCTACCACTGGAGATCCAGGATTGGTAAAAGGAAGCATTTACCTTCCATCCAATACCTAAACACCACCAAAACCATCACAATTTCTTTTTTTTTTTTTTTTACTCAATGCAGTTTGTCAAAGTTGCAAAATTTCACCAAAATCTCCTAACTTTCAATACATTTTGGGAAATGAATGATTCAAATGTTCAATCATTTTCATTCATGTAGTCATTCAATATTTTGTTGCTTTATTATAAATTTGGTTATAGTAAATTCCGACACATGACATTTTTTATGTTATTTTGAAAAATATTTGGCTTCAAGAAACTTTATTAGTTTAGAGTATAAGGGTTACAATTTAGGATACAGTCAAGTGGACCTGTCAATAAAATTCACACTAAACATGGAAGTTGTGGTTACTGTAATGAAATAGTCTTCAGGAGTCATGAAGGTTCTCATGGACTTCGTTCTCCAGGACTAATCCCAGCCTCCTCTCCTCCGCAGCCTCCTAAAGCACATGGTTATTTCAGGGAGAGGGAGACACAGAGAAACACACTATTTCCCTTTAGTAAATCTCCCCATTGTGTCCCCAGACCTCTCCATATATAGTCTATGGACAAAAAACATGAAACAATGTAACAACACCTTTCTTTATATAGTCTATAGGCAAAAACAACATGAAACAATGTAACAACACTTTTCTTTATATAGTCTATGAACAAAAAAACAACATGAAACAATGTAACAAACAACACCTTTCTATATATAGTCTATAGACAAAAAACATGAAACAATGTCACAACACCTTTCTTTATATAGTCTATAGACAAAAAACATGAAACAATGTCACAACACCTTTCTTTATATAGTCTATAGACAAAAAACAACGTGAAACAATGTAACAACACCTTTCTATTTATAGTCTATAGACAAAAAACAACATGAAACAATGTAACAAACAACACCTTTCTATATATAGTCTATAGACAAAAAATATGATACAATGTCACAACACCTTTCTATTTATAGTCTATAGACAAAAAACATGAAACAATGTAGGAACCCCAATTCCAAAAAAAATGTCGGGTGCTGTGTAAAATCTACATAAAAATCAGAATGCAATTATTTGCAAATCTCATAAATCCCGATTTTATTCACCATATAAAATATAAAAGATATCAAATGTTTAAACTGAGAAAAATGAGCATTTTAAGAAAGTAAACTGATGACAACAAAAGTTGGGACAGGGCAACAAAAATCTGGCATAGCAAGTGCTTCTAACCAGGAAGAGCTGGAAGAAAATTCTGCAACTAATTATGTCAATTGGCAACAGGCCAGTAACATGATTAGGTTTTAAAAGAGCATCTTAGAGAGTCAGAGGGATTTATTTACTAAAGGCAAATAGGCTGTGCACTTTGCAAAGCTCCAGAGCTTAGTAAATGAGCAGAAGTTCTGCCGAGTTCCATCGTCCAATCATGTGCAAGAAAAATTGTATTTTTTTTATTTTCCTTGCACTTGATTGGCTATTCTTTGTAAAGTGAAGCTTTACCTCATTTTCCTTTAGTAAATCAACCACATTGTTTCTTTTTTATTTGATTACTTTTTATTGCCATTTCAAACACAAATACAAAAAGAACAGAAAAATATAGTCAGGGATTTTAGCTCTTACAGAAGGAAAAAAAAGGGAACAATTCAAACAAACAACAAATATGTTATTTAAATATTAATATCTCTGCTAATGTTTTATTTTTATCAAAGCAACAAAAGCAAAAACAAAAGGAAGAAGGGAAAGGAATAGGGAAGGAGGAAGGGAGGACAAAATAACTTTCTTTTGTTAATTTACTAAAACTGGAGAGTGTTTAATCGGGTGCCGCTTTGTATGGCGGCCAATCAGCTTCTAACTTCAGCTTCTTCAATTAAGCTTTGGCAAAAAAAAGGAAATTTGCACTCTCTGGTTTTAGTGAATCAACTCCAATGTTTTTATCTGGTGTTCTTACATTGTTTCATGTTGTGTTTGTTTATAGACTCTATATAGAAAAGGCATTGTTACATTGTTTCATGTTGTTTTTGTCTATAGACTATATAAAGAAAGGTGTTGTTACATTGTTTCATGTTGCTTTTTGTCTATAGACTGTATATAGAAAGGTCTGGGGACACAATGGTGGAGATTTAAACTGGAGACTGCTTATATGGTGCAGCTCTGCATGGGAGCCAATCAGCTTCTAACTTCAGCTTCTTCAATGAAGCTTTGACAATAAAACCTGGAAGCTGATTGGTTTCTATGCAGAGTTGCACCCAAATTTGTGTTTGTCTGTGGACTGCCTGTACAAAGGTGTTGTTACATTGTTTCATGTTGTTTTTGTCTTTAGACTATATATAGAAAGGTGTTGTTACATTGTTTCATGTTGTTTTTGTCTTTAGACTATATATAGAAAGGTGTTGTTACATTGTTTCATGTTGTTTTTTTCTATAGACTATATATAGAAAGGTGTTGTTACATTGTTGAATGTTGTTTTTTTTTCTATAGACTATATATAGAAAGGTGTTGTTACATTGTTGAATGTTGTTTTTTTCTATAGACTATATATAGAAAGGTGTTGTTACACTGTTTCATGTTGTTTTTGTCTGTGGACTATATATAGAAAGGACCGGGGACACAATGTTTGTATCCGGGGTTGTTACATTGTTTCCTGTTATTCTCTTTCACACCTTATTCAGTTCTCTTCGATCTCAATCTGCTGCAGAAGTTTCTCCCAAATCTTTCGCTCTTCCCGTCAAGTCAATTTCAGGATTTGGATGTGAAGCGAGTGCGCGGATCTGCGAGGAGTTCACCTCAGGTGACCCCGCCGTCAGTCATCAGCACAACTTCTAATTCACAAAATCATTTCTCTTTTTCCATCTATTGGAGATATTTTTACACTTTTCTGTCCCCCTTCATCCACGCTCGCCCCCCCCCCCCCCAGAGGACGCGGGTCATCGGGGGTCATCGTACATGGAATACGGGGCCGGAAAATTCTGTGAATCCGTAAACAGACTGAAGATTCTCTTCCAGCTGACGAGCTCAGCGCTGGATGGGGCCGAATACAGAAAGCTGGGAGACGTCAGGAGGAAATAGAGGGAATGGAGAGACATGGAGGAGAAGAGCTGGGGGAGGAGAGCGGGGGGCAGGAGGAGGTTAAATGTGTTCCCCCCGAGATATTCATCCATGGGGTGAAAAATGTCCATCAGAAGACATAGATGGATAGATAGATAGATAGATAGATAGATAGATAGATAGATAGATAGATAGATAGATAGATAGATAATCTAACTGATCTACAAATTTGTCCCAAATTTCTGAGGACGATTACTGAACTTTGGGGGCGATTTACTGAAGGTAAATAGTCTGCTCACATTGCAAGAGAACTTTCCCACAATGTAGTGAATGAGGTGAAGCTCTGCTGACTTCCATCCTCCAATCACGTGTCAACAGAAATGTTATCCTTTTTATTATCCTTGCATGTGATTGGGCATCATCTTTGCATTGGGAATTATCTCCACATTCACTAAACTGAGAATGATTTGGTTTTTATTCTTCTTGGAAATATTTATTTCTCTAATAAAAAATGAAATGATAAAAAATAAAATAAATAAATGATATGCAGTGTTCCGTAATTTATTTTTTCCAAAATAACTGTTCTGTTTTATTTGACTCCATTGAAGGTTTTTATACACATGATTATGTAGGTATCACATGAATATTACAATTGTACTTGTATGGTAAGAAGGGGCGTAACATAGGCAGGCTAATTCTAATTAGGACTGGAAAGAATGCAAACATGTAATGAAAACATTATTAGTGCCGTGTGCAATACATACAAAATAGAATACAATTATATACAGAACTTACAATTTCCTTACCAGCAGGTACCCCGCAATGAGTGCATACCATCAGACGTCCCCACATCTCTGAGCGTTCTGGTATATATACTGTATTCTGACACTTCTCCACATTGCTGAGAGAAACTAATGACACTGCACAGAAATACTGGAATTTGTATAATTTAGAGCACCCATGGTTGAGGGCTCCCGAGTCTCTCAAAAACACATTTAGAGGTGAATTAAATGAGGAAAGTATGTAAACCGCCAGCTCCATGAAGACATGACTGTGCCCCCCCCCCCTGTATACAAAGCCAGATCCATCAAGACATGACTGTGCCCCCCCCCCTGTATACAAAGCCAGCTCCATCAAGACATGACTG
>JBBGZY010003563.1:0-40000 GCA_037952925.1 Lithobates clamitans
AAACGAGACAGACGATGAGAGAGAGAAATAAAGAGACACGGAATGTAGAGCAAAGGGAGAAAAAGAGGAACAATAAATAGAAGAGAAGGAAAGAGTGAAAAACGAGGGGGCGAGTGAGCGAGGGGGCGACACAGCAAATGAATGGATGTGACTCAGCTACACATTAAACATAATTGCAATGACAAATATCGGAACCTTCAGTATCAATCAATGATGCATCCAAAGAACATCATCTAATCAGAAAACACCTTTCATTGTTCTGACCATTTCATGCTGAGGAAAGTTTAGGTTACTCTTTTAATAAAATTCAGTGTATTCATTGTATTGCGCCTTTGCAGGTTTTCCTCCAATGTGCCAGAAATGTAAAGAGGAGACAAGTAGATAAATAACAAACCAACCCCGATTTATCTTTTTTTTTTTAGTTGCAAGGCAACGGTTTAGTATTTCTGACTTACAATTGTAAATTTTCAAAACACAGAACGTCATTGCAAAGGATTGCAATGATATTACACAACCGTGCTGTAGCAGAACAGGTTAATCGCAGTAAAAAAGCCAAGGAGGGAGCAGGAAGATCAACATCCTAAAATGGCGCTTCAAGAAAAAGGCAGCCACGGACGAATGGGCAGCGGAGACGCAGAGGCAGACCCCCCTCTCCTCCCAGTCCTCCTTCCATAATGCCTCTGCACTGCTCTCCCATCCATCCTCGCCTGTCCTCATGTAGCATCCCTCTGTCTGGATCTCACATTTACTTTTGTTAAGGTTATTTAAACCAAAGAACAAAAACATAATATATTGCCGCTTACTGGTTCTTTGTTCTGGTGGCTGCATTAGTTTTCTTTTTTTGGCTTTATTTCCTTTTTTACCACCTGGTGATCCTGCCAGTAAGATGGTTCCTAACACAAGCACAAACGGGGCACTGAATTCAGATTTTCTAAGAGTCACTGAAATGGGCAGTGGGCACACCGGCTCCAGTTCGGCAACAATACAAAAACCAGGATCCCCCCTCGGGAACAGGGAAAGGACACAGAGTTTTGGATTCACATACATACAATCCAATGAAAGTGCCAAACAAACCTCTAATGCCCCGTACACACGGTTGGATTTTCCGATGGAAAATGTCCGATCGGAGCGTGTTGTCGGAAATTCCGACCGTGTGTGGGCTCCATCGGACATTTTCCATCGGATTTTCCGACACACAAAGTTGGAGAGCAGGAGATAAAATTTTCCGACAACAAAATCCGTTGTCGGAAATTCCGATCGTGTGTACACAAATCCGACGGACAAAGTGCCACGCATGCTCAGAATAAATAAAGAGATGAAAGCTATTGGCTACTGCCCCGTTTATAGTCCCAACGTACGTGTTTTACGTCACCGCGTTTAGAACGATCGGATTTTCCGACAACTTTGTGCGACCGTGTGTAGACAAAACAAGTTTGAGCCAACATCCGTCGGAAAAAATCCTAGGATTTTGTTGTCGGAATGTCCGAACAAAGTCAGACCGTGTGTACGCCCTATTAGAGTCCAAGGAAATTGAATGATAACATTGATCCATAGTAGAAAAAAACAACGTATTTCAAGGTCCAAACACACTCCCCCTTTATCAGGGCTCTATGGGTATATACACTGACTTTTATACTCACTACTTTTAACTTCTTTATTAATATTTTTTTATGAATTTTTACATTGATATTAATGACCGTTGTATTTGTACTCATTGTGTAGCCCTGAGGAAGGAGTGTGTGTTTGGCAACCCAAAATGTGATTGTTTTTTCACCTATGAATCAAATTTTATCATTAAAATTCCTTGACCTCTTGGATGTCTGTTTGGCAGTCTCATTGGATTGTGTATGTGGATTCTCAACTCTGGGTCCTTTCCATAAAACCTTCCAAAACATTTGGACTCTTGGATACTCATTGGATTGTAAATAAGGTACTTCCTGTGTATAGGTGACAACACTACTAACTCGCCATCAGGACAACAGAAACAGGACAGCACTACAAAAACCTCTTCCTCTCCTCTTTTCCATAACATACAGTGGAGGGGTACTGTAGTCCTCAGAGATAACTGGGATCAATGTAACTAATAAGAATGCAGCAAAGGCAGTCTGTTCACAAATTTTATGGCATGATCAACAGGTATTTTTTGCACTTATAAAACAGACCTAGCAACACACTTGTAATGGTAACTACAACAGACCAAAAGGAATCTAATTAGGCAACTTTTTGGGGTGTAAAATGCAAGGCAGTTAAAAGGAACCTGTCGGAACTGAAATTTGGGAGCTGCCATTCCTGACTTTTTCTTGAAGGTGCAAGGGACAGCTTGGTCATCCTCTTCCCTGCTTCACTATTCATTGCTGAGTTTCTTTCCTTAGAAAGCTAGTTTCCTGGAGTCATGCTAATCCAATGCCTTGGATACTGTCCGAATAAAGGACCTAAATGCAGATCAAGGGTCCAAACTTCACTTGCTGCATAGCTGTTTGTTTTATGTTGTTCTGAAGGCACTGAAGACAGCCAGCCAGGTAACATTTTCAGAAGGAAGAAGGTCATCAATGGTGGACATTGGATTTCTTGCAGAGAGGCCTATCCAACCACCTAGCTAGTTTTTCACAGCATTTAGGAAGGTTGGGACAAAGCACTATATGTAGCTTGGCATGTCCAGATCTTTTCTGTTTAGTGCATTTAGTGTCAATGGTAGAAGGTATTACCTAGTCTTGGTCAGTACACCCGATCTAAATTTTAAACTAAAAATTGCATTGAAAAACACGTCAACATGAGTCAAAATGCACGTCAAAGCACAAAGAAAACAAAGGTCGATGCAGGACAGCACTAAAAAAATGCATCTCTAAGGACACACATAGACCTAAATGGGCTCTAAATGTGCCACAATGATTTATGAACAACAAATTTATACCAGTGACATCTTAGGGCAGCCATAGATCAGTGCCTTTATTTAAAAATGTCCTTGTAGATATGTGTAGATGTAAGAGTAAGTAGAATTTCTAGCAAAAAAAGGGGAAATTATTGCATAGTCAGACGCAGAAATCCTTTAAACCCCTTACAATAGGGGGGGGGGGGGCACAGTTCCAGGTTGGCAACTCAAATTAATAAAGTGAGAGGGTCACCATTAGGCATAAGCGTCAAATGTTTAGGGCGTTTGGTGTGGACAGCTTCCGGCTGTCAATGGTTGCTAAGGTAGCAGCAGTTTCTGCTACATCCTTACCAATGGCTGACTTTACACAGCCTATTCATTTACATGGCTTGGAATCCCCAACCACATCAACAAATGGGCTAGGAATGGAGGGCGTTCATCATTGCCTAGATATGGCCACATAGCCATAGTTGGGCAATGATGTCATCACTATCCTGGCTGTCATTGGTTGCTAAGGTAGCAGCAGCTACAGCCTTGCCAATGATGAACGTAACCTTGCCTATTCACTTACATGGCTCGGAATCCCCAACCACATGAGCAAATGGACTAGGAATGGAGGGCATTCATCATTGCCTAAATATAAGACCACATAGCCATATTTGGGTAATGATATCATCACTATCCTGGCTGTCAATGGTTGCCAAGGTAGCAGCAGCAGCTGCTACATCCTTACCAATGACTGACGTCACCCAGCCTATTAATTTACATGGCTTGGAATCCCCAACCACATGAGCAAATGGGCTAGGAATGGAGTGCATTTGTCATTGCCTAAATATAAGACCACATAGCCATATTTGGGCAATGATGTCATCACTATCCTGGCTGTCAATGATTGCTCAAGTAGCAGCTGCTACATCCTTACCAATGACTGACGTCACTTGGCCTAATCACTTATATGGCTTGGAATCCCCAACCACATAAGCAAATGGAGTGCATTCATCACTGCCTAAATATGACCACATAGCCATATTTGGATGATGATGTCACCACTATCCCAGCTGTCAATGGTTGTTAAGGAGGCAATAGCTGCTTGTACCAATCACTGACATCACCCTGCCAGGAATCCCCAGCCATGTAAGCGAATGGGCGGGGAATGAACCCTTACATCATTGCCTAAATATATTTTTTGCAATGATGTCACCACTATCCCCGCCCTTTTCTTTATATAGCCAATGACAGCTTGGGTTGTCAGGGATCGGTCATGTGCAGTGGATCGGCCTTTCTTTTTTTTTTTTTTGTCAAGTTGGCGTGCATCATGCTTGATTGGTTCACAATGAGGGGCTTTTTTGGGGATTTTTATTTTTTAATTAAGAGCTTGTCAAACATTTGGGTGTCTATTTCTACCCCATACTCATTCACTTTGGGGAAAGGCGGGGGCATATCTGGGCACTTTTTTTTTTCTTCAGCAAATCCAAAAGGGGCATTTCGTTTTGAAATACAATGCAGCAATCACAAGCCAAACTATTGGCTTGCAATTGAGGTGCACGCTTACTAACCTTTACAAGCTTGAAAGCTGGTACCACCTGTCAAACTCTGCAAATCGAGTGAAAGTAGCCGCAGAGCTTCATGGGTGCAGCCAGTGTAAACCCCACATCTGGCTGCAATGGTAGAATTTAGGTGGACAGTCAGGGGTTGGTAAAAATGTGGCCCAATTAACTGTTTTTACCACCCCCCTGGCTGCCCATAAAAAAGGAGACTAAAAAAAAAAAAACCACATGAAATCTTGGGTAATCTTGAGTTTTTGGAGGCTTGGTAGATTATGGACAGTTGACAAGCCCTCATAATGGAAGCCAGGAGCCGCTGATTTTTTTCCTTTTCCTAGCTGTGTGGCTTTTGCCGGCCTTTCCGCTGCTGCTGTCTGCTCCCAGATATAACCTTGGTCATTATAATCCCATTATGACCTTGTCGCTGCAGCACACTGCGGGAGAACCAGCGCTGGTGACAAATAGACGGAGCGGGGGAAAGTCCTTTGGCTCTAAGCCAGCACTGCAGCAATTCCACTATTATCTGTGCATGCCGTAATCAGTGGATGGGACAGAGATCTCTCCATTTTATCCTGATTATTCCAAAACTACTACAAACACATTCATTCAATCGCAGAGTTGGTTTCTGGCAGAGAACCGAGTCATTTTTTGTTTTTTGCTTTTGGCACAATAAAAAAAAAAAATCTGCAAATGTTTCCTTCTGAAATCCCAGAACCTTTGCCTGATACTTTTAGGTCTCCTTTAGATGACTATCTTAAAAGTTTGGTTTTTCCTTAAGCACTTAGAAAACGGAAGATTCGCCCCCTTAATGACCAGGCTATTTTTTTGCGATTCGGCACTGCGTCACTTTAACTGACAATTGCGCGGTCGTGTGACTTTGTACCCAAACAAAATTGACATCTTTTTTTTCCCCCATAAATAAAGCTTTCTTTTGGTGGTATTTGATCACCTCTGCGGTTTTTATTTTTCGTGCTATAAACAAAAAAGTCTGACAATTCTGCAAAAAAAAAAAAAAAACAATAATTTTTTACGTTTTGCTATAATAAATATCCCCCAAAAAATGTAAAAAAACTAAATTTCTTCATCAGTTTAGGCCGATATGTATTCTTCTACATATTTTTGGTAAAAAAAAAAAAAAATCACAATAAGTGTATATTGATTGGTTTGAGCAAAAGTTATAGCGTCTACAAAATATGGGATAGATTTATGGCATTTTTTTTTTTTTTTTTTACTAGTAATGGCGGCGATCAGCGATTTTTATCAGGACTGAGACATTTCAGCAGACAGATCGGACACTTTTGACACTTTTTTGGGACCATTGTCATTTATACAGCAAAAATAGCCACTGATTACTGTATAAATGTCACTGGCAGGGAAGGAGTTAACACTAGGGGGCGATCAAGGAGTTAAATGTGTTCCCTAGGGAGGGGTTTAACTGTGGGGGGGTGTAGTGACTGGAGGAGGAGAGAGATCGCTGTTCCTGAACACTAGGAACAGCAGATCTCTCTCTCCTCCCCTGTCAGAACAGGGATCTGTTTGTTTACATTGACAGATCCCCGTTCTGGCTCTCTGTGGAGCGATCGAGGCTAGCCGGTGGACATCGCAGCCATGCGCTACGGCTCCCCCGCTGCACCTCTGGCCGCACGCACATGCCTGCTGTAGCTGTTAGAGGGACCGCTGTAGCCGATTCGTGGGAACGAGCCGACCTGCCGCCGTATGATGACAGCGGCTGGTCGGCAAGTGGTTAAAGGGGTATATTTATAAAAAAAGCTGCACAGCTATTCATCTGGTGAAACTGACATGCACTGTATATTTGTTATGTGCAAATTGGGCAAATTGGCCTGTTCCCAGACTACCTGCCCTGAAACTGTACATACGTATATTGCTGTCTCGAATACCACTCACAACTAGACATGTGCGGATCGTTCTGTTCCGAATTTAAATTCGGACAAATTTTCTTTTTTTCGGAGATTTAGATGCATCCGAATTACAATAGTACTGAATTTAAACGAATCCGAATTAACGAAAAAAAAAATTCAGACAACATTGGAATTCGAATCGTTTTTGAATAACTTTTCAAATACTTTTTGAATTTGAATAGTTTTCCAATTTCCAAAGAGAATAAATAGAAGAAAAAATAAAGGAAAATAATATATAAAAAAAAAATAATAGAATAGAAAAGAATATAACAAAAAATAAAAGGAATAGCATATAATAGAGTAAAACAGAACAAAACAGAGAGAATAAAAACATAATAGACTAGAATATAATAGAAACAAATAAAATAAAATAGAAAAACATAGAAAGAATATAACCATCTTCTGAAATTTGAATTTCAAATAGAATAAATTTGAATTCGAATACATAAGAAAAGAATAGAATAGACTATAATAGAATAGTATAGAATTTTTTTTTGAATAGAATAGAAAATAATAGTTTAGAATATAATAGAAAATAACAGAATAGTATAGAAAAAAAAACAGAATAGAATAGAAAGAATATAACCATCCTATGAAATTCTAATTTTGAGAAGAAAAGAATAGAGTAGAATAAAAATGAATAGAATAGAAATGAATAGAATAGAAAATAAAATAGAATAGAAAATAGAATAAATAGAAAAAGAGTATAATTTAAAAAAAATAGAATAGAATAGAAAGAATGTAACCATTTCTCAAAATTCAAATAGAATCAATTAGAATTTGAATAGAATAGAAAAGAATAGATTTGAATAGGAAGATGGTTATATTCGTTCTATTCAGTTTTTTTCTATACTATTGTGTTATTTTCTATTCTATTCTACTCTATTCTGTTCTATTGGAATTGATTATTTGAATTTTGGAAAATGGTTATATTATTTCTTTTCTATTGTTTTTTCAATTCTATTCTTTTCTATTTGAATTTCAGAAGATGGTTATAATCTATTTTATTCTTTTTTTATTCTATTCCTTTCTATTCAATTCTTTTCCATTCTTTTCTGTTCTTTTATTTTCTATCATATTTTGTTTTACTCTACTATATTCTATTATTTTATTTTCTGTTATATCCTTTTCTATTCTATTCTATTTTTTTCTATTCTATTTTCTTTTCTTTGGAAATTGGAAAACTATTCAAATTCAAAAACTATTTGAAATTGATTCAAAAACTTTTCGAATCAATCCGAGTTTGAAAATTAAAATCGATTCCAATATGAATAAACTAAACAAATTCCGAAAACGAATTAAACAGATTAAACAAATTTAACTAAACTATTTTATGTAAATAACGAATTGAAACAAAACACATTTTTTGTTCTGCACATGTCTACTCACAACTAATGCTACTCTTATCTGAGCCCTAAAACTTACTTTTTCCCTCAATTAATCCACAACACTTCACCTTTAACTTGACCTCAAAACAAACACTTTCATCTCACCTCTTACTGTAAAGAATCCTTCACTTTTGCTTTTTTTGTGCATAAACTGCTAACAAATTTAAGATATTCAGATCACAAACAAGTCACCAATGTAAAAAAACAAACAAAAAAAAAACCTCTGTCCCCTAAAACCTATTTTTTCTCCTGTACGTGCTGCCATGGGGTTTTAGAGAAGGAAAATGTTGAAAACACCTCCACCCTTTCTGTAACAGTTGTCAAGACCCACAGGCAGTGCCAGGACAAGGCAACCTAGACCCCGGGGCGCACATGCCAAACTGTGCCTCCCCCACATGTACGTGCCCCCCCAAAAAAAAATCACTCTTCCTAGCACAAATCCTCTACTGACCAAATCCCCACCCCCGCCAAGTACACATCCCCCCCACTCCAAATCCCCCATCCTAGCACAAATCTTGCTTCCCCCCGAAATCTCACCTCCTAGCACAAATACTCCCTAATCATCCCTACTGGCACAACCCCCCCCCCCCAAAAAAAAAACATTTCCCCTTCTGGAACAAATACCCTCCTCCCTCTACCATATCCCCTTTTCTAGCACAAACACCCCAAATCCCCCCTCAACACAAATCTTCTTCCCCCATTCCACCTCCCAACACAAATCCCCTTTCTTAGCACCCCTCCCCCCTAGAACACTTCTTACCCCCTAATGCCCCCCAAATTCCCCCACCCAACACAAATCCCCTCCCCCAATCTCCCTGTGGTCCCCCCCCCCCCATCTCACATGATACCACAGTGCTCAGGCAGCCCCTCCTCCTGCCCACCCCTTGTCCCAGCCCTGCACACAGGCATATTTGGGAACTTTAATGCCGCGTACACACAGTCAGACTTTCTGGTGTAAAATGTGCGATCGAAGCTTGTCGGAAATTCCGACCGTGTGTGGGCTCCATCGGACAGTTTCCATCAGAATTTCTGTTGCACAAAATTTGAGATCTGGTTCTCAAATTTTCCAACAACAAAATCCGTTGTCGTAAATTCTGATCTTGTGTACACAATTCCGACGCACAAAGTGACACGCATGCTCGGAATCAAGCAGAAGAGCCGCACTGGCTATTGAACTTCATTTTTCTCAGCTCGTCGTACGTGTTGTACGTCACCGCGTTCTTGACGTTCGGAATTTCCGACAAGATTTGTGTGACCGTGTGTATGCAAGACAAGTTTGAGCCAACATCCGTCAGAAAAAATCCATGGATTTTGTTGTCGGAATGTCCGATCGTGTGTATGGGGCATTAGACATTCCTGTGTTGGAAGATTAGAAGGGGGTGGGTGATTGCCCCTCCCCCAATTTAACTGCTTTCTGCCATAATGCTGTAAAGAAGGACTCTTGCTCTTTGTGTAGAAGCAGTGGTCTCTCCGGTGAAGTTCAACATGTTCCCTGCTGAGTCAGAGCTAGGGCTCTCCAACTAGTAGGTAGAACGAGTTTTGCTGAAGGGGGGTATCTTGCGCACAGAAAACAGTCCAAAGGTAGTAAATAGGCTATCAGTACATGAATGGGGGCCTGTGAAAATCCAAGTATGCCCAGGTGCTTGACTCAGTGGCTTCCACTGGTTAAAGAGCTACAAGGACCTCTGTATGTGAATAAATGAGAAGAGAAGCAGAGCCTTCTAAGTATAACATAAAAGTGCTGGCTTTATTAAACAACAAAGTGACGACTCTCGACAGCAAGAAGGAAAAGTGCTCATCTAGGTAACACCGATGCGGTGAGTTGGTCTAGTCCCGCTGTGGTGGATTCAGAGCAAAGCCCTTAGCTGTGCTGGTGGCTCCCATCACTTCCTGGTAGGTCCCCTGGGAGGCGGAAGTGATGTCAGCACTGAAGCGGTGGGCATAACACGTGTTCGGAGCATGTATGCTCCTTCATCAGGCCATCATACTGTTGTGAGTTGCCACTTTGTTGTTTAATAAAGTCAGTACTTTTATGCTACACTTAGAAGGTGCTGCTTCTCTTCTCATTTATCAAACAATGAGTTTTGCTGGCTGCAGAGCTATAGGCTTGACATAGTAAGGGGTGTTCTGGACCTCTGCAGAGAAACCACTCCTTCCACACAGAGTGGCGGGGACAGGCTTTTCTACTTCCGCTGTTGCTGCTTTCTAAAAAATTTACTGCAAGACTTTTTACATCCCTTGTTTTGTTGTCAGACCTCTACCGAGAGACCGCTGCTTCAACACAGAGAGCAAGGGTACCACCCACCAAACCCAACAGGAGTGACCTCAGCATGTGAATGCCCAAGTCCCCTGCCTTTGCAGCTTAAGAGGGGCAGTTGGGGGATGCAAAAATGCATGTGCATTTTTTTAAGTCCTACAAACCACAAGTCTAAATGAGCTCTCACTTGCTGTATCTGTTCATCCTTACACTAAACCTTTTTAAATTTAGGAATGATTCCATCAGTACTGGCCCACAATGTATTGCAGAAGAGAAAAATGTTACCGAGTCCCAAAATGGTCTTCACCTGCCCTCAATCTACTGCCCTGTAGTGATGACTCTTCTGTAAAACTCAGCCATGCACTGCTTTCAGCCCCCCGCTATTGACGCAAGTCTGTCTGGATCACATGACACAACATGATGAAGGTCAACATGAACATGATCAACCTGGCACAGGCCCAATGTCTTCCTCTTGACTCAAGATTCCTGGCAGAGTTAGAGACCTGTATTAGGTCACATACACACAGCTATCGATACCAAAGCCAAGGGTATTTTGGGGGACTACAAGTCTGCTTTCTATGCAGATAGTTAGAAAAGAGTACTGGCCACCTAGGAATGTGCTTGGAAGCCCACCGAGGCTTTAGATCGAGCACCCAGAAGACAGTACACATATACAGTGCCTTGAATAAGTATTCAGACCCCTTGAAATTTTTCACACTTTGTCATGTTACAACCAAAAACATAAATGTATTTTATTGGGATTTTATGTAATAAACCAACACAAAGTGGCACATAATTGTGAAGTGGAAGGAAAATGATAAATGGTTTTCAATTTTTTTTTACAAATAAATATCTGAAAAGTGTGGCGTCATTTGTATTGAGCCTCCCTTTACTCTGATACCCCTAACTAAAATCTAGTGGAACCAATTGCCTTCAGAAGTCATCTAATTAGTAAATAGTGTCCACCTGTGTGCAATTTAATCTCAGTATAAATACAGCTGTTCTGTGAAGCCCTCAGAGGTTTGTTAAAGAACCTTAGAGAACAAACAGCGCCATGAAGGCCAAGGAACACACCAGACAGGTCAGGGATAAAGTTGTGGAGAAGTTTAAAGCAGGGTTAGGCTATAAAAAAACACCCCACGCTTTGAACATCTCACTGAGCACTGTTCAATCCATCCAATCTGAAAATGGAAAGAGTATGACACAACTGCAAACCTACCAAGACATGGCCGTCCACCTAAACTGACAGGCCGGGCAAGGAGAGCATTCATCAGAGAAGCAGCCAAGAGGCCCATGGTAACTCTGGAGGAGCTGCAGAGATCCACAGCTCAGGTGGGAGAATCTGTCCACAGGACAACTATTAGTCGTACACTCCACAAATCTGGCCTTTATGGAAGAGTGGCAAGAAGAAAGACATTGTTGAAAGGAAGCCATAAGAAATCCAGTTTGCTAGAAGCCATGTGGGGGACACAGCAAACACGTGAAAGAAGGTGCTCTGGTCAGATGAGAACAAAATTGAACTTTTTGGCCTAAAAGCGAAATGCTATATGTGAAGGACCACCGTGAAACATGGTGGCAGCATCATGTTGTGGGGATGCTTTACTTCAGCAGGGACAGGGAAGCTGGTCAGAGTTGATGGGAAGATGGATGGAGCCAAATACAAGGCAATCTTAGAAGAAAACCTGTAAAGCCTTGTACACATGATCGGATTTTCGGAAGTGTTAGTGTCTGCAAAATACTTGAGACTAGGGTGGAGGTTCATCTTCCAGCAAGACAACGACCCTAAACATACAGCCAGAGCAACAAGGGAATGGTTTAGATCAAAACATATTCATGTGTTAGAATGACCCAGTCAAAAGTCCAGACCTGAATCCAACTAAGAATCCGTGGCAAGACTTTAAAATTGCTGCCTACAGACGCTCTCCATCCAATATGACAGAGCTCGAGCTATTTTGCAAAGAAGAATGGGCAAAAATGTCCCTCTCTAGATGTGCAAAGCTGGTAGAGACATCCCCAAAAAGACTGGTAGCTGTAATTGCAGTGAAAGGTTTTTTTACAAAGTATTGACTCGGGGGGGGGGGGGGGACTGAATACAAATGTACCCCACACTTTTCATATATTTATTTGTAAAAATTTTTGAAAACTATTATCATTTTCCTTCCACTTCACAATTATGTGCCACTTTGTGATGGTCTATTACTTAAAATCCCAATAATATACATTTACGTTTTTGGTTGTAACATGACAAAATGTGGAAAATTTCAAGGGTTTTGAATACTTTCTCAAGGCACTGTAGCCTTGAGATAACCAGGCTAAGAACAATTACTGGCTATAGGATCTATGCATAGATGGGACATTAATGGGCCTTTTCCTGAACATATTCTACGGCATGGATATGTGGACAGATCAGGGTGGGGATCCCATGTCTTGTATCTTCTTTGGTTTCATCCTTTAAAATGTGTGTCACTGGAGGTCCTGGGCTGCTTGTCGCTATTGAGATTATTTTTTTTTTTGTCTAATGCCCTGTACACATGAGCGGACTTTTCGACCGGACTGGTCCGACGGACCAAATCCGGCGGACAATCCGACCTTCAGTGGACTGTTTCTGTCGAAAATCTGACGGACTTTAGATTTGGAACATGTTTCAAATCTTTACGTCGGAAAAAAATATAAGGCTGGATAGCCGCACTCCAAATATTCACCTTTATTGAAAAGTAAAATCAAGGCATCAAAGGTAGGTACAGACTAACTACACTGCTGCTGACATGTTTCACACCAGGCACGGTGCTTAGTCTCACATCTTTACGTTGGAACTCCACCGGACCCATTTCCTATCGAGAAATCCACTCGTCTGTATGCTAGTCCAACGGACGAAAACCAACGCTAGGGCAGCTATCGGCTACTATCTATAAACGTCCTTATTTTAGTCCGGTCGTATGTCATCACGTACAAATCCGTCGGACTTTGGTGTGATCATGTGTAGGCAAGTCCGTTCGTTCGAAAGTCCGTCGGAATTCCATCAAAAGTCCGTCGAAAGTCCGTCGGAAAGACTGTCGGATCTTTGTTGCCGAAAAGTCCGCTCGTGTGTACAGCGGTAGAATGTGCCTTACACTTGGATCATTGGGAGAAATTACCCCATTACAGATAGCTAAAAAGATCATTGGTGTCAGTGATCTGAGAGGTAGAAATTGCTCAAGGAACCTCTAGCAACCTTTGAAGAAACCCTAAGGTTCCATGGAACCCTGGTTGAAAAACACTGGTCTAAGGCTTTGAGCCCAGTATGATCAGTATCCACGTTCTCCTCAAGAAAATAACTGATCTTCATGAAACATGTAAAGGAGCCTTTCTCAACCTTTTTAACATGGAGAAACCTTTGAAATTACTTTGCAGTCTCAGGCACTCCTGCTAATAATTTATTTATTAGCTTTTGGCACATTAGTGTGATGGTCACTAGGAAGAACACTCCTTACATTTGTGGGCATTGGGAAGAATCCCCCAGATACCTAAAAAGCATATTGCTGTCAGTGGTTACTCATTTGAAAAGCTGCTCATTGCTCAAGGGACCCCTAGTTGAGAGTGGCTGGTATAGAGTAATTGCTGCCACACCTACGGCAATCCTTATACTCTGGCAAACAGAAAGATGATGTCATGTTTGTGGTGGGGATAGTGGATGAGATTTAGCATTGTTTGTACTGCTCATAATGCAAATTGTATAAGCTTTTTTTTTTTTTTTTACTGAGTAGGGATGAGCTTTGAGTTTGAGTTGAACGTAAGTTCATCTCGAACATCGGGCGTTCGCCCGTTCGCTGAACAGAGAATTTTATGGAGCATTCGCGGCAAGTTCGAGTGCCCCATAATGCCCTACAAGACCGCAGTGCATTGCTGTATGATGATTGGCTAAAGCATACACCTTACCTGCATGCTTTGGCCAATCACAACACGCTCCTCAGCGAGAGCCATAATTGGCCAAAGACAGGGTGCCTTTGGCCAATTATGGCTCAGGGGGATAAAGTCCACGCCCCCACACTATATACACACATACACTCTGCATTCAGCGTAGCCCATATATACAGTGCATTCGGCGGTGTACAGTTTCTATACAGTGCAGGCGGTGTACACAGTATATAACACAGTGTGTACAGTTTCAAATGCACTTCAGGTGGTGTACACAGCATATAATACAGGGTAGTGCGGTGTTAAAAAAAAAAAAATACCCATCATGTCTCCCAAGGAGAGGCAGACGCTCACAGGCCACTAAAAGAGGGCAAGCAGTCTCTGAAATAATATTTAACCGTAGGGACCGTTCCTGTGCCCAGCATGAGTAACTGTGAGGGGTTACTGTGTTCTGCCACCACCAACACCTAAGGCACAATTTTTCAGCAGAGTATATAGTGCAGTCCGTATAGTATATATACTGCCGTTCAGAGTATATAGTGCACTCAGTGTAGTATATATAATACAGTGCAGGTTATATAGTGCAGTGTACAATATATAATATAGTGTATTGAAGTGGTTAAGGGGAGCCCTATGACAGAATTAAGACAAAAATGGCATGGGTTCCCCCCCCCCCCCCGTCCATACCAGGCCCTTTGGGTATTGGCCCTTGTATGGATTTTGGGGGGGAGCCCCACACTATTTAAAAAAAAAATAATTGCCGTGGAGTTCACCTTAAGGGCCTGGTATGGATGGGGGGAACCCACACTGTTTTTTGAAATGATTTTTTATGTATATTGCCGGGATCTGGCAATACATTACAACCGTGAGCAATTTTAAATGACATTTTTTCCTTTAGAAATGTCATTTTACCGCGGTACTTTTCTAAACATGGGAAAAATGTGCTACTTTACAGGCAGACTAAGGGGACCGCCCCAGGCACGATATTTAAAGGAATATTTCATTTTTATTGTTTCACTTTAAGCATTCTTAAAATCACTACTCCTGAAAAAAGAGCCGTTTTAAATACTTTTTTTGCATTGATACATGTCCCCTGGGGCAGTACCTGGGTACCCAAACACTTTTTATAGCAATAACTTCCGCGTTCGTGTCTCATAGACTTTAACGGTGTTCACACAAATTTTTTGTCTGTTTGCAAGTTCTGGTGCGAACTGAACTGGGGGGATGTTTGGCTCATCCCTACATCTGAGTATGGAATTTGTTTTATAACAATATTCAATGAATTCATAGTTTTAAACGATGGCTGTATTATAGAGCTCATAGGGTGCCAGAAGAGTCCCATATTTTGTATTCATTCACAAAGGTATTTTACTTATAAAGGCTGGTGGTACCCCTGCCACTACGTAGGTATTTCCCATGTAATAGATGGAGGAAGTAGGTTTGCCGGAGTTAGAAAAGAGGAATTTGCTTGGAGACACAGAAATTCTATGTGTCTTTCTTTTGAAGTCACTGTTTTTGCTTTAATTAGGTTGTGGGCAGGGGTGGAATTGGGATTGGAGACCACAGGGGAAAGGGGGAAGGAGGGCCCACTGCAAAAATTGGGTGTGACATTCAAAATAAGACAATCCAGAATTCCTGGTATAAAATTAGCTCTCAATAATTACTCATTAATAGCACTCACTGCTCCACAATCTTCAAGTTTCAGACATTTTACATCAGCATTTCCCCATATTTTTACCCCAGAGGAACCGTGAAATTATTTTTAGGTCTCTGGGAACTTCTCCTAAAATTAGTCCATTGGGGGTCATTAGGAACATGCCTCTCTAACATTGGCAGTCAATTAGAATAATGTCTTCCTCACAGTGGTGGTCAGAATGCCCCCCTTACATCTTACAAGACAGCTATAAAGATCATTGGTGCCATGCTACTGGCTCTGCTAAGTGGGGATGGATCTGGAACTATGCAGGCACCATCTGATAGGAGGTCAATCAGCTACATCTCAAGGAACCCCAAACAACCTCTGGAGGAACTCTAAGGTTCCATGAAACCCTGCTTGAGAATTGCTGCTATTTAGTGTTAATGTCTGCTAATGAACCTAGTATGTCTGTCCTCGGTATGAGATCCATTTTTGCTCATAGACTCAGGGCCTACCAGGATTCCCCTGTCCCTCTGTATGCTGGTCTACCTTTGGTTGTGGGTCTTGCGTAGAGGTAAGAAAGTGACCAATTGGCGGCCATACAGACTTCGATAGATGATCAATTTCTTTTACAGTCCATTTGATCAATATCACACGCACAGGGAAGTGGATTTTTGACAGACAGTTGGAAGATGTGATTGTAAGTTATCAGTCACATCTTTGTTGTCACCATGCAACCTCATAATCTGATCAAATCCATGAAGAATCATGCCGATTCCTACAACATAACACATTTCCGCTCTGGCCATTCAACTCAGTTTTTGAGTCTAAATCCATCAGAAGGCAAGTCATAACATTGTTTGCCAATTTGATCACTTTGACTAAATTTTACATGGGTTGAAAAATAAAATGTAAGCATGTATGACCTCCATTAGGCTGAGCTTTGGTATACAGGTAAATAGCCAAAAACAAAATACTGTGGCACTCAGATAAGAATAGGGGGAAGATAGGGTAAAGCCAGCAAACGTATGCACTCTATAAGAACACTGGTCACAAGGATGATGATAATCACCTAAGAGTAACAATAGTAAAAAGTGAAAATAAAAAAAAGGTAGTCCATGATACTAATGAGAATAGTGCTATAGTTAGTCTAAGGCAGGGGCCTCCAAACTTTGCAGTTTGAGGGCCACATAGTATATTATACAAATATTTGCAGGCTGAAAAAAAAACAACTTTTATAAATCCCCTAAAGTGAGTCACGCTTACACAGATCCCCAACAGAGTCACCTTTACATCAGGGTCCCCATTAGAGTTACCCTTACATCAGGGTCCCAATAAAAATTACCCTTACATCAGGGTCCCCATTAGACTCTTCCTTACATCAGGGTCCCTATTAGACTCTTCCTTACATCAGGGTCCCCATCAGAGTCCTCCTTACATCAGGGTCACCATCAGAGTTACCCTTACATCAGAATCCCCATCAGAGTCACCCTTACATCAGGGCCCCTATCAGAGCCACCCTCACATCAGAGTCCCCCCTCACATCAAGGTCCCAATCACAGTCATCCTTACATCAGGTTAAAGCAGAGACCATAGGCAGCCTCTGCTGCTCCGAATCCCCAATCTGTGCACAGAGATAGATAAAATTATGCAGTGGGCTGGATGTGGCCCTCAGGCCATAGTTTGGAGATCCCTGGTCTACTGCAGCCAACTCTGGCAGGAGAGGAGTGGGAGCTCCTGGCAAAATCGAATCAAACAAAACAGAGCAGAGTGGCACAAGCACTAACATACTACAGAGTGGTGTTTGCGCCACTCTACTGTGTTTTATTTTATATCTGGTATACAGGTACTGCCTGTGCAGGTCCCCAATCCACAGATCTCATTTTAATTTAAATGTTCAAAGACCAAATCCAGCATTTTTTTTTTGCTTTGGGCAACATAAAAAAGGCACATATCCTGCGTTAGGTTTTTATTTGTAGTCTTTGTCCCCAATAGGAAGCTTGGGAGATTCACCCTTCCTACCTGTTGGGATGAAAAATCTCTCCCAACAAAAAACATTGCTCTTCAGTAAAGAGGGAAAGGGTATGACAACCAATCCCCTCATTACCTTTACTGTTGGAACATGAAGTCATGTGAAATCTACACAGCTAGTTCAAAGATAATAGTACAAATTTGCTAGAATTATTTACTCCTACCTAGAATATCCAAAACCCCAAGAGTATTTTATAGAGGAAACAATAGAGGGCCAAATAACAAGGCTAGCAGTGTTGAGTAACATTTGCAATGGAACTGAATATCTATGAGTATTGGCGACTATGTTTACCATAAAGTAATGTTGACTTTCAGAGGTTTGTTATAGACAAATACCATGACCATAGATTACTAATTGGTTCCCTATGTTGCTGCATTATGAAAGTAATAGTTATGTTCCATTCCAGGTTACAGAACTGGTAAGGATTGCCTTTAGGATGGAGCTGAGCCACCCAAACAAAAGCTATATTCTGACCAGTACTGTGGCCTGGCCTGCTGAAAGAGATGGGTTTAGGCATGGTTAGGTTGCACTCATTGTGAAAACAAGCCAATAGGGGGGTGGAGAGGGAGAACAATTGTGCTTGGGCATGGTTTAATGTACTGTACCCTGACCAATGGAAAGAGGTGGGCTCGGGAACGGGTTCAGTTGGACTTAATGTGAATGCATGCCAATGTGGGGGTCAGGAGGGACAATTGTGCTTGAACAAGGTTCAGTCTGCTGTCTCCTGGCCTGCTGAAAGAGGTTGGATCACTGGAGTTCATTTAGACTCAATGTAAGAGTGGGCTAATGGAGGATGCAGCGGGGGGGTGCCAATTGTGCTTGGACATGGTTCATTGTATTGTGCCCTAAAAGCACAAGAGGTGGGGTCAGTTGGACTCATTGTGAACACAGGTAAATGTAGGGGTGGAGAGAGAGGACGATTGTGCTTGGGTGTGGTTCAGCATACTGTTCCCTGGCCACCTAAATAAGATTGGCTCAGGCATGGTTCAGTCGGACTCAATGTAGGCATTGGCCAATGGGGGAGGAGGGTGGGGGTTCGACAGTTATTCTTGGACATGGTTCAGTGTATTGTGCTCGTATCCGCTATGGCACAGCTTTGTTTGACTTAATGTGAGTACAGGTCAACAGGGTGGGACAATCTTATTTGGGCATGCTAAAAGGAAACCATTCCTAGTGTGAATACACTCTAATGCCCCGTACACACGGTTGGATTTTCAGATGGAAAATGTCCGATCGGAGCGTGTTGTCGGAAATTCCGACCATGTGTGGGCTCCATCGGACATTTTCCATCGGATTTTACGACACACAAAGTTGGAGAGCAGGAGATAAAATTTTCCGACAACAAAATCCGTTGTCGGAAATTCCGATCGTGTGTACACAAATTTGACGGACAAAGTGCCACGCATGCTCAGAATAAATAAAGATATGAAAGCTATTGGCCACTGCCCCGTTTATAGTCCCGACGTACGTGTTTTACGTCATCACGTTCAGAATGATCGGATTTTCCGACAACTTTGTGTGACCGTGTGTATGCAAGACAAGTTTGAGCCAACATCCGTCGGAAAAAATCCTAGGATTTTGTTGTCGGAATGTCCGAACAAAGTCCGACCGTGTGTACGCCCTATTAGAATCACTCAACATTTACAGTATGTTCCTTGAGGGAGCATAAACACACATTTTCATGTATGGAGTGCACCTTTAAGCAGAGATCAGAGAAGACAAACAATTTATTGGTGTAATGGAAATGTGACAACCCCAGGTTCTCACTGCCAGAAATAACACTTCTTACCAGCTGTCTCAATTCCAGTAAATACTGTGCTTCTCCATTGCTCAAAAGGAAAAAAATTCCATATAATCCCTAATAACAGTGATAATGTGTGAAAGCAACTGCCGAAAACGCGCAATCTGTTTTTTTAGCAAAATGTCGAGATTTCACATTACTAAGCAAATGTTCTGATGAGTTAACGGAGAGAAAAAGGCGAAGAAACATCATTCTGAGAAACCTACTGATGTCTGAGGGATCTCAATTACCCAGGTCATGGTATATCTAGTAGTGGTTAGTCACATTCAATTGAACTTGTTTAGTAATGTTGAAGAGGTTTTAAAGGCTTCTCCAAGCCAAACTCCTAACTGAAGAAGAGGCTTGGACAAGCTACGAAATGTCTAAAAAATTGAAGAACAAGTCCAGTTGGATGTAACCAACCACTACTAGTTAAAACCTACTGATGTCAAACTTTCATATATTCTCAAGTATCAAAGTGCTGGATGCTCTAATCTATATTTTTCAAGAGTCATCAGGACTTAGGGCTCATTTACACAGATGGCCAATGGACAGTAAAAGCCAATGGTTGAGGTGCAGTTTTACTGTCTCCCCCGATCACCCACCTAAACAAGGGCATGTAGCT
The DNA here is from genome assembly GCA_037952925.1 of Lithobates clamitans. Taxonomy (NCBI): domain Eukaryota; kingdom Metazoa; phylum Chordata; class Amphibia; order Anura; family Ranidae; genus Lithobates; species Lithobates clamitans. Next base: position 19,945 of record JBBGZY010003563.1, read on the forward strand.
GCTCAGGGCTGTACAATGCCATAGTAGCAATACCTTGCTGTGCAGCTGTGGCAATAATTAAACGTGATTTTGCTTTCAGCAAGTGGTACTTAAAGTGAAGGGAAAAATTATCATTCAGAGAGCTAGGTGGATCGCTTGAAACAAACAACAGGGCTACCCCTCCAACGGATACCAAGATAGACACTTAGGCAAGAAACTACAGAAAGAGCACCAAACCAACATTGCCAATCCCTATGTTGGAGGTGTCGGCAGCCTTGAGGTCTGAGTACCAGGCAGAGCTGTTATGTTGGAAGGTTGTAGCGCCTACACACCTGTTTTCCCAGGGTAAATATAGTTTATAGCTTTAAAATAATGATTGATGGAGATTTTTAGATGAGTCGCTGCTGAATATTGTAACAGATCAGGAATTTATTCATGCAGACTTGTAAAGTTACTGAAAGGTCTAGGAAATAAAAGTGTTTAACAAATATGTTTTAAGGGCAATGCTTAACAATTTGAAATACTATAAGACAAAGCGTTTGATGGAGGAACTTTCCTGTAAAGGAAGTTTAGTCAATTAAGAGCTGGAGGCAACAGGAGGGATGGCATACAAGACACGTTCATAAATAAGAGTCAAGGGGCCTTATTCATCAATGCAAAAAAACAAATCATTTTTATTCCCCATGGCAGCTTATCATCCAGCTGTCACTAGGCTGTTCAATATTTAGTGCAACATGTGCCTTGCAGTTGTAATTTACAACTTGCTAAATATATTGTGGTAAAGGAATACTAAGGTTTAGCGAGTGACAGTTATATAAATAACCAAAACCCGCCTAAGATTTTGTGAACATCATTAATTTATTTCTGCCACTTGCGAGATTATGTATTTCATATCGTTTCGGTCACTAATATTTGTACCAATACGACTTAAATCTTGTTGTCTCATTGCATTCTTCTAAACTTAAATGAAAGCTATTGGAACTGAAAAATAACAAAAACTCACTCCATCCCAAGTCTAACCTAACCATGAAGACTAAGCATGTTAAAAACGGCACCTATCAAGATGGCGGTTATTTGTCAAAGCTACCAATGCCATTACCTGACTCCAGGGGCGTTGCTAGGTCTACAAAAGATCTGGGGCCGCTTGGGCGGGCATACACATGTATATACAGTAATATACGTGTGGATGTATATATATCCCCAGAGAGCCCCCCACTTACATCAGGGTCCCCAGAGAGCCCCCCTTACATCACCTTACATCAGGGTCCCCAGAGAGCCTCCTCCTTACATCAGAGTCCTCAGAGAGCCTCCCCCTTCCATCAGGGTACCCAGAGGGCCCCCCTACTTACATCAGGGTTCCCAGAGAGGCCCCCTTACATTAGTGTCACCAGAGAGCCTCCCCCTTAAATCTGGGTCCCTAGAGAGCCTAGGCCTTAAAATCAGGGTCCCCAGAGAGCCTCTCCCTTACATCAGGGTCCCCAGAGAGTCCCCCCCACTTACATAAGGGTCTCCAGAGAGCTTCCCCTCCCCTTGGGGACCCCTGCAGAGACTTGGGGCTATTGGCCTCAGATTCGGGGCTATAGTCCCAAAAGCCACCCCCTAGCAACGCCCCTGCCTGACTCTGATTGACTTATTACAGGCATATATATGGCATCATCATTTCAGCTCTTTACAAGCTATTCATTTACATCAGTCTCCTACCCTCAGAGAACTTACAATGTAAGGTCACTATCTCAACATACTTAAAACTAGGGCCAACTTGGACAGGAGCTAATTAACCTACCAGCAAGTCTTTTAAACCCTGGTGCCCAACCTGCGGCCCTTCGGTATATGATGTGTGGCCGTCAGACCTCAGCAGTCTGTAGTGGGAACATTGATTGGGGTAAAAGCAGTGATGTTTCATGTAACATGTTTGTAGCTTTGTATTGTCTTCTGTAGCATATCCCCAGTCAAAAATGTAGCATGCCCACAGACTCTGACCATCATTAAGTCTATTAGGTTTGCAGTCTGACATTCCTCTCAAGCATTACATATATTTCACATTATGTGCGGCACTTTGGTGATGTCAGGGGCCACAATTGAGGGCTGCTATAGCTTGTATGTTAACAACCACTGCTTTAGAGTGTGGGAGGAAACCAGGGTACCCACAAGCAAAGGGAGAACATGCAAACCTCATGCAGAGTATGTGCTTTGAAACAAGGCCCTCAGTGCTACAAAACAGAAGTGCCAACTACCAAACCACTGGTGTTGTCCTATAGACTATACAAATTCCATGACAGGGGCACTGCAGTGTCTGATGCTGAAGAGGCATGGAACAGATCATAGTCCTAATACATAGAAGGATAACAATTTTGTCCACATTCAATAAAGAATGCAAGTTCCTAAAGTGACCCTATCTTCAGTCTAAAAATATTAAGTCAGCGACTCCAAGTTTAAAGCTGAATGTGATGGAGAAAAAGCTACCTTTGCAGTTGGTCCCCCTCTGCTCTGCAAGTGCTAAAGGTTCCTTTTGCCTGGGGGGAGTTAGAATATGGGGAAATGCCTACCTTATTCCAGCTTCCTCCTCTTCATAGGACCGGTCTACCTAAGCCACTCCTCTTCAGTGCCCAACCAGTCACAGCCCTCCAATGTCTTCACCTACATTGCAGGACCAGTAGTCCTGCATTGTGCAGGTGGATGTCAAGGGTCTGGCTACACCCCAGGGACCATCAGTAAGCATCGAATGCTGGGGGAGCAAGGAATAAGCCAGGTAATCCTATTATATACTACGCCGCACTGCGCAGACCTGTCTAGCAGGGAAGGAGACCTTATTTTTCTCTTGAGCAGTTTCACATTCACTTACAGGTGTTCCCTGAACTCTTTTACTGGGCAGTGATAGGAGAAGCAATAGACTTAACCCACCCTTTAAGGACAGAGATCCCACTGCTTTTTGAAATGAGATACCCTGTCCCCTGTACCGTAATATATCTAATAAACCAGATCCTGTTCATCTAAACTGCTGTTGCCTAACAAAGGGCATGGTGTATTGACTTAATGGTTAAATATAATCACAGATGACGGGGAATCACAACCTATAATCCCTTACACTCCTCTGCAACTGAATAAAAGCAAGACTATCATTGAATTTCATACACTCACAGACCCAAAGTCCTTGGTTATGGTGTGGAGGCCCACACTCTGGGATCTGAAGGACACCTTTTTTGAGTGCACATAATGGAGGCTGAATTGGCAACCCATGTCACACAGCTACACATAGATGTGAATCTGGATTTAGGTGAACTGATTGGCTCATTACCACTTGTGGACTTGAAGGGCTCTCTCAGCTAATAAATACAACTTGATAATAATTCCAAAAGGGGCAGAGATGGGAAGGTAAGGGTTCTTGAATCTGCATAGGAGCTAAGCCAACCATCTGGGTAGTAATACTTGCTAAAGGTAAAATACAAAGGGCAGATAGTGCACCAACACAGTGTAGCAATTTATGTTAATGGAGTAGCACAGCGGTGGAGGTCAGTACTATAACATGCCAGGAGTGCTGGAATCGGTGGACATGTCAGCAAGCTCTCTGCCCTTTGTATTTTGCCTTTGGAGTACCGGCTGTTATTTTCAGGCCATGCTTTTAGAGAGCTACAAGATGTGTTTGGTACCCTAAGTTGATCCCATTGTTGAAAAAGTATCCCGCCAACTGTCTTTTGCGCACTTGATACTTTCATCTCCACTTGCTTAGTAATGCTTCCTACTTCTTGTTAGGCTGCTACACTTCTCTTTGCCTTATTCATTAAGCACTATGAAGATAGACCAACGCTATAACTGTACTACAGAAGATATTAGTAGTGACGTCATTGAGTGAACAAGGCAAGAAATTCCCAATGGAAAACCCAGAGGACAAACCCGGACTAGCAGATCTTAGATCTCTGACATTAGGGGCTGACATTAAGTACAATTTCAGTCAACTTTTGATTTAATCACATAGTAAAATTCATTGCAGCCTATACACTTTCCTTATGTGCCCCCAAATGTCCAGAGTTAGTAGCAAGGAAAGTATAGATACCGGATTGCTGTTAAGGCATACCAAATGCTGGTCAACAATCAGTGAAGAAAAAAGCATCCAAGAGGCGCTGGGACTTTGATATGCATTTGTACAAAGTAGCGAGAGGACAATAACATTCAGAGAGCTCACTTGCTGAGGTTGGGCTGCTCACAACAGAAAAGGCTTCCCTCCAGTGGGTACCCCAGCATGTTATAAAAAAAAACCCCACAACATGCACTAATGGACGGAGTGCCCGACCAAAGGATAGAAGAGTGCAAATTAATTTCTTAGTCTATACCTAAAAACAGCCAACATGTTTCGGAAGAAATGAAAAAAAAAAGCTTCCTCAGGGCCAGTGGTGGCTCATGGTTTTTTGTTGGGGGGGCAGCAAACAACCACCCAATCCTACATTGGCACCTCAAAGCCCCCTACTCCCCGCGCTCGCTGTCTGCCGGTCCACTTAGCCCATCTATGCAGCGGGGATCGGGCAGCAGTAGACATCAAGCTGCGGCGGGCATCGGGGAGCGACTCCTGTGTCTTCTCCTCCTCCCTCCTCCTTGATCCCGCCGTGCATCTCCTCCCCTCCTCCTAGGCGTCCAATAGGATTGCCTGTCCTTTCAGCCAATTGGGTGACAGGTATCAGACCTGCTTCCAGATTGGAGGAGGATCAGTTATATTCATTCGCTGTTGTAACACCTGGGTGGGCTCCTGGCGCAATGCTCTGCGCCACGAACCCACCCAATTTTGAAGCCTATCAGAGCCTGTGGCTCTAATCAGGTGCTTTAAAAAAACACCCCGCCGCTGTAATTCAGGTGCCCGTTGTCCTGAAAGGAGCTGGACGCATGAATGGAGGGTGGCGATGGATAGAGCAGAAGGTGGAGGGGGTGGCAGCTGTGCTTATTTAAGTACAAGTACACTTTGTGTTTATTGCCACCATCCTTAAAGTGATTGTAAAGGTTTTTTTTTTTTAATGTCATATTTACCCACTTACAAAGCCATTGCCTAGAGTAGCCCTGATCCTCCTCCTCTGGGGTCCCCCGCCGGTGCTCTTGGCTTTTCCCCCCTTCCAAGTGTCCCCCCATAGCAAGCCGTTTTCCATGGGAGCACTTGTGAGGGCTCGATCACGAGTCGGGCTCTGTGTGTCCATAGACACACATAGCATGGCTCGGCCCCGCTCCCTCCTCACATACTGATTGACAGCAGTAGAAGCAAATACTCCAGCTGTTACCTCCACGTGCAGTGAGATGAGAGAGGAGCGAGCTGCTGCTCTTGGGCACAGCACTGGATTGGGATCATGTAATTATTTGGGGGGCCTGTAGCTGAACAAAGGTTTTATTTACCTTAATGCAGAGACTGCATTATGGTAAAAAAAAAAAAAATACTTCTGCCTTTACAACCACTTTTAAATCTGAGGCCCAGACTAATATAAAAAAGACACAGATTATGTATTTATGTATAAGTTATTTTAAAATATTTTTTTAAATGCAATTAGTGTAAAAATCTGAACTTTACTTAATATCAGACTTGTGCAATCCTCTGTACAGAAGTGCTCACACTGGGAGAGGGTGGGGCAAGGCTGGGAGCCAATCGAGTGTGCTAAAATAAATTGTTGATAAAGAACATGCTGATAAAAAGGAAAGAGTAGAAGTGAGCATAAGAATAACCTTATCAGTCTCTTGCTGCTCTTTCAATGTTCAATTGTCAGGCTGGGGGTGGAGAGAGAACACCACTACATTCTTTAAAGTAGAACTATAGACTTGTTTTGTTTTGGATAGAGTAAAGAAGGGTTATAACCCCTGTCAGGTTTGTTTTTGCCATCCCATTGAGGAGATTTACGTTCACTTCTGGTCTCATAGCCCAAACAGGAAGTGAGAGGAAATCCCTGTAAGTTAGGGAAATCCCTTGGGCCCGCCAGGTCATCAGAACCTCATTTGAATATTTTCTTTTACTTTTCTGAGTAGTAAAATTTGGGATTTTCTCTTACTTCCACTTTCAATGATAATGGTAAACAGGACAAATAGAGAGGGGGAATCTCCCCAAGAGGAACACAGACAGCAAAAAAAAAATAAAACGAATAGGTGTTCTAATCCATGACCACTCTATCCAAAACTAAAAAAAGATTTTGCCTTTAATTTTACTTTAAAGAGGAAGTAAAGGCAGGAAAAAAAAACACACCCTGTAAGGCAAAGGCATAATGAGCTAGTATGCATAGCATACTAGCTCATTATGAATAACTTACCTGAGATGGAAGCCCCCGAAGCGACCCTCGTTCTTCTCCTTCATCTATCCTGGAGTGACTTTCAGGTATCGCGGCTCCAGCGATGTGACTGGCCGGAGCAGCGATGACGTCACTCCCGCGCATGCGCGAGGGAGCCACCACTAACGGCATGATCGCCAGTAGCAGCGGCATGCTCAGTGCGCCTGTGTGCCGCTGTCTACGGTGCATGTGCCGTAGACATCGGTGCCAGTCTTTTGCAAATATCTATATATTTGTTGCACCTACAGGTAAGCCTTAATCTAGGCTTACCTGTAGGTAAAAGTGGTCCCAGAGGGGTTTACAACCACTTTAGCTATGCATGGTGTGCTGTGTGATGGTGCAGGAAATCTTAATAGATAAGGCGCAAAGTGTAGTAGTTTTCCGCAGCTGCTGAGTTTTTGTATAGGACTGTATACCCTTATGCCGAGTGGTGTCCCAGACCGGACCATCAAATATAAGCACCGTTTTTTCATACTCATGTGAGTTGCCTAATTTGTGGGCACTTGCTATTGCTGTATATGCTACACTTAGTGTGGCGCCCCCTTGTGTCCTCTCAGGTTCATAGGTAAATACAGCTGACAGCCCTGCACATTCCTCCTGGGCTGGATTCTTAGTGCATCAGGGAGCCAGATCTTCACCATCACAGACCCAACTTTGATGATGAGCGAACTTTTAACTGTCTACATGTGAGTTGCTAATTGTCTTTTTCCATAATATGTAAAGTTCTCATTGACCCTTCTTATGGAAATTATGGAAATTCTAAGCATCTGTGTATTTTTCCATCTGAGCCAGTTTAGGTTAAATTCTTTGTTCTTAATCCGAATCCTATTCTGCAACCCCTTCTCTATATCACATGCTGCAAATCCTCCAGTGGATCACCTCATAATTATCAGAGCATTATTTAGCAGGATTAAGCTATACTATATGTACATTTGACCTCGCCTACAAATTACTTCTGTCCATTAATCACGTTATGTAAACGGGGCCAGCTCTGTACGCCTCTGTATTTATTGTCAGGGATGACATCAGAAAAACAGCTTCTCGTAACTTTCATGATTAAATATGTATAGGGCTTGATCTGCACTACCCAGAAGGCACCTTGAGGAAGACCAACACGCATTGTTTATAATAAGACTGCATTTAACCAATAAATATAATCCTCATCTTTTCAATCTTCTATGGTTTAACCGCGCCTGAATTAGAGAGAAATGTACCAAAGAGTTAGCAACCAATAACATTTAAAGTGGACCTTTTAGTAACTTTACACATCTGTCACATAACACCAAAATATACAATATTATCATTAAAACTCAATCCTTGTGCTCCAGCCCATTGACCTTGCCTAGGTTAAGATGATGTCATCAGTTTGCTGCAGGCAAGAGGAAGCAATCCCTCAGTCTTTTCTCCTCCAGTGATCACTCAGACTGGGCAACTCTGCAGCGAGCTGAAAGTTGAGAGGCTGTCGCAGGGGCTGGTCTGTGTCAGATATTTGTGAGCACAGCCAAGAACTGCGCAGACATCAGGATTTTTTTCTGTCATCTTTGATTTAGCATCTCAGCCCAGGAAGAAGATTCTGAGCGCCAATATTGCCTAAACAAAGATGGCTCCATTCTTTTAGAGAAAAAAGCAGAGAGAGGGATTTTCAGGTAATGTGATCTTCGTGAAAAGTAATGCATACATTGTATGTGCTACATGTGCATGCTACTTAGTATGCTTGCTACTTAACTAGCATGCTATATCTGATGCTTCGTTCCAGCCATTGCCAACCAGTTCTTTGGGACCATAGAGTTCCTCCAGAGGTTGTTAGGGGTTCCTTGAACAATGGCCGATTGACCTTCCATCTGAAGGTGCCTGCATAGTTCCGGAACTAAGCCGACTTGCCAAAGCCCACAACAAAACACCAATGTCTTTTTAGCTGGGTGGTGACCACCATTGCAAGAGTTGCATTCTCCCTATTGACCACCAATGTAAGAAGGATTTTTGACATTGAACCCTGGATAAAGTTTTTTTACCAGGGGCTCCCTAATACCAGAAAATTTTAGGGGTAAAAAAAGTTGAAAAAGGCTGTACTGTCCACTTGAAAAACCAGGCAATTAGGCGGGGGGGGGCAATGAGAAAGATTTTCTTGATTAATTGGAGGTTTCCTATCTGATCTGTTCCCCCAACAAGGGTGTGCCAATGGGGTTGGGGGTCCTTCAATATCAATAATACTATTAAAGCCTAAGTCCAGCCAAACGCATTATTTGGATACAGTCTGGATGGGTAAAGACCTTATTGCTGTCCAGGTCCTCACTGGAGTTTTTCAATCACTTGCTGTTCCAGTCCCAGCCCGTCACAGAGACAGGGGGTGATGAAAAATCCCTTCAATGCTACCATAGATATGAATGCAAAAACCCTTTGTTCCATCATAATGGAACAGGGTTGAACCTCCGTTTTTACTGCAGGGTGTCACCTGGAAAAAATCTCTCAATTTGGAGACACCAAGAGCGAAAAATCCTGAACAGAGTTCTATTGACCAGATTTCCCTTACAATGAAACAATGTAGCTAGCCAATACTGTAAACCTCAATGGGCACAGATTTGTAGAAGCTGCTTGATCCCTGCCTAATTGTAGGTTAATTCTAGTAGGAGATTTGCCCATATACTTTAATTCTTTCAGCAATTACTACTGTTACGTTTATAGTATCAGCTGTCATAACAGTTCACAGCTGTTGCCATTGCTAAAAATTACTCTTCCTATGGTACTGTATTTCTATAGGCACGCTATGGCCATGTCTGTGGATGCCTAGACCTCACACCTACATGAGCTTCTTGGATATCCCCGTCCAAAACCATGGATATTAAAATGGAGATGACCTCCTTTGGTAGCTATAACATTTTTCACTTTTATAGTCAGGCCTTCCAAAAGATTACGGAGTGTGTCGGAGAATTTGTGCCAATTTAGGCTTAAGAGCATTTGTGGGGTCAGGTTTGTGATGCTCGACAAGAAGAACCGGCTCACAATTGGCGTTCTAATTCATCCCAAAGTCATTTCAGTAGGGTCAAGGCCAGAGCTCTGTACAGGTCATCATAATTCCTCCACACCATACTGATCAAACCATGTCTTTATGGAGCTGGCTTTGTGCATAGGGACACAGTGATGGTAGAGTTCATAAATCATGCACAACCCCTACAATAGCGTCATATCCATTGTCTTTATAAAAATGACATCCAAGCCTTAACATACATTGTACTAGGACCAACCATGGGTGGAAACATTGAATCTACCAACATGATTTTTTGGTTATTGGGGTGCTGGAACAATAGCACTGGGAGGAAGCCCATCATAAAATTAAGAAAAGGATACAAAGCTCCATATGCAGAATGTTCCTGTTGGGAACATAAAGGACCAGCCCACCCAAAAGCCTTATTTTAGCTATTAATGAAGCCTGATGGGTTGAGTCAACCCCTAGATTTGTATGCTTGGAAACACTAGCTGCATGCTCCCTACCATAGTTCCTGTCCACCATGGAGATTTGGGTGCTTTCACCTGCCTTCATGTGTCTCATAGTCCTCCTCTTACTATGGCATAATATAAAAATATTGAAAACTCACTGAGAAACTGAATTTGAAGCTCTCATAATGGGCAAAGCAGTGGTGCAGATGTGGAGGTTCACATATAAAAGTCTCACCAAAAGAGTTTTAGAGAAACATTTTAAATTTCAAGAATCTATCAAAAGATGAAATATGAGTTTTGGATGGACTGAAGCTTTAACCAAGAACCTCAACACTGCCAGGCTTGAGCACAAACCACCAAGCCTTCACACTGCCCCACAACTATCAGTGGAGCAGTACAATTGCCTTCATCCACTTCTGCTACAAAAGTTTTATTGTATTTGCTTGCGAATGCTGTTATTGGTAAAGTACACATAGAATTAGAAGGACTTCTACAGTTACTAGTTCATCGTCTAATACAAAATCGCCTGAGGCACCTGTTAGCCAAACAAGAGCAATTCAACATCCTACCAACTGCAGACTTAATTATAATGGTGCCATTGTGATTCACTGCAAGTTTTGAATTTAGACAACAAGATCAGCATTTTTTGCAATAAGCAACATTAAAACATTACCCATTGGTTGCTGTGATTCTTAATGTGCACCTGTTGTGCAACAATAAAAAAAAATAAGCAACAGGAACAGTTTCTAGTTCACCTAGGACCTCTCACCCTGCCCATCACTGCTCATAGATTCAAGATGTCACCAAATTCAGCCATCTCATATTGGACAATTTCAGATTTATGGGTATCCTGGGGATTATAAATCAGCGCCAGCTGCTTCTTTCTACTATTCTTTAGGCCAGTGGTCTCCAAACTGCACCCCTCAGGATGGATGAGGCCCTTTATTCACCTTTATTCGGTCCTTGGAGCACTTTTCCTCCCACTGATACAAGACACCATTCCTCCCACTGACACCCATTGTTGGTCAGCATAATTTCTGCTACTGACATCAACAGCGGGGCACTTTTTCTCCCATTGACACCATTGATGCAGCACTATTCCTCAAACTGACACCAAAAATGGGTTACTATTCTTCTGATTGACACCAATGATGGGGCGCTCTTTCTCCTATTGACTGACACCAAGGATGGGGCCCTTTTCCCCCCACTGACACCAAGGACGGGGCGCTCTTCCTCCCACTGACACCAAGGACAGGACGCTCTTCCTCCCACTGACTCCAAGGACGGGGCGCTCTTCCTCCCACTGACACCAAGGACGGGGCGCTCTTCCTCCCACTGACACCAAGGACGGGGCGCTCTTCCTCCCACTGACACCAAGGACGGGCCGCTCTTCCTCCCACTGACACCAAGGACGGGGCGCTCTTCCTCCCACTGACACCAAGGACGGGGCGCTCTTCCTCCCACTGACACCAAGGACGGGGCGCTCTTCCTCCCACTGACACCAAGGACGGGCCGCTCCTCCTCCCACTGACACCAAGGACAGGCCGCTCTTCTTCCAACCGACACCAAGAATGGGGCACTCTTCCTCCCACTGACACCAAGAATGGGGCGCTCTTCCTCCCACTGACACCAAAGACGGGGCGCTCTTCCTCCCACTGACACCAAGGACGGGGCGCTCTTCCTCCCACTGACACCAAGGACGGGGCGCTCTTCCTCCCACTGACATCAAGGACAGGGCGCTCTTCCTCCCACTGACACCAAGGATGGGGCGCTCTTCCTCCCACTGACACCAAGGACGGGGCGCTCTTCCTCCCACTGACACCAAGGATAGGGCGCTCTTCCTCCCACTGACACCAAGGATGGGGCGATCTTCCTCCCACTGACGCCAAGGATGGAGCACTCTTCCTCCCGCTGACACCAAGGATGGAGCGCTCTTCCTCCCGCTGACGCCAAGGATGGGGCGCTCTTCCTCCCACTGACGCCAAGGATGGGGCGCTCTTCCTCCCACTGAAGCCAAGGATGGGGCGCTCTTCCTCCCACTGAAGCCAAGGATGGGGCGCTCTTCCTCCCACTGATGCCAAGGATGGGGCGCTCTTCCTCCCACTGACACCAAGGATGGGGCGCTCTTCCTCCCACTGACGCCAAGGGTGCGGCGCTCTTCCTCCCACTGACGCCAAGGATGGGACACTCTTCCACCCACTGACGACAAGGACAGGGCGCTCTTCCTCCCACTGACACCAAGGTCGGGGCACTTTTCCTCCCACTGACACCAAGGACGGGATGCTCTTCCTCCCACTGACACCAAGGACGGGGCACTTTTCCTCCCACTGACACCAAGGATGGGGCACTTTTCCTCCCACTGACACCAAGGACGGGGCACTTTTCCTCCCACTGACACCAAGTACGGGGCACTCTTCCTCCCACTGATGCCAAAGATGGATTGCTCTTCCTCCCACTGACACCAAGAATAGTGCGCTCTTCCTCCCACTGACACCAAGGATTGGGGGGGGGCTCTTTCTCCCACTGACACTAAAGATGGGGCGCTCTTCCTCCCACTGAAACCAAGGATATGGCGTTCCTCCCCCTGCACAAAGCAAGATCCATAAAGATATGGATGAGCGAGTTTGGGGTGGAGGAACTTAACTAGCCTGCACAGAGTCCTGACCTCAAACCGATAGAACACCTTTGGGATGAACTAGAGTGGAGATTGTGAGCCAAGCCTTCTTGTCCAACATCAGTGCCTGACCTCACAAATGCACCTCTGGAAGAATGGTCAAACATTCCCATATACTCTTAAACCTTGTGGACAGCCTTCCCAGAAGAGTTGAAGCAAAGGGTGGGCCAACTCAATTTTGAATCCTATGGACTAAGACTGGAATGCCATTAAAAGTTAATGTGCGTGTAAAGGCAGGCGTCCCAATACTTTTGGTAATATAGTGTATATCATTAATACAAAATACAAGCTTTTTGCTGTGATATTTCAATGTTGCTTTAAGTTTAACAAATTAAATATGATGTACACTTATTTAAGAAGTCAAAGGTCATAAATTAATAAACTGTCTACATTTCAATGGTTTGTATTGCCAACAGCCATTCAGGTTTAAACATTCAAACTGCCATGTTTTAGGCTCGGTTCACATATGAGCCGCATCTGTCACAGAGCAGGGGTCCGGTGTGTGCTGGTTCACCATTTCGGGTCCGATTTCAGCCCGAATTTCAGGCTGAATTCGGACCTGAAACGGAGCAAAAAAAGGCACACGTTTTTCTTGCAAAATGCACCGGACCTGTTGCAGAGATATGGGAGCCAGTCACATTCTCCTGCTATGCCAATTGGATGCGGTGAAACCCACATCCAATTTGCATAGGTGTGAACCCAGCCTTAATCTGACGCGTTACCATTAAAGTGGAAGGCAAGTCAAAATCTTACTATGCCTAAATCTACTCTCATCCCCACCTAAGCCTATTCCATCTACCCTGTAAAAGCAAAGAGGTCTATACTTACCCATTCTGAAGACGCTCAGGAGAGAGCCAACAATGGCTGCAGAGCCTGGGTGGTGACGTCACCCACAGACATGCTATATAGGGCATCTGTTGTTGGCTGTCCCACCTCTACACTGATGCTGGCGCTGGGACCCGATCATGTGGACCACAGTGACCTCTGAATAGGCAAGTATAGACATCTTTCCTTTTAAAGGGTAGGTACAATAGACTTAGAATGGGGGCCGGAATAGATTTAAGCTTAGTTAGGTTTTAACTTGCCTCATACTTAAAGTCACACAGACAGTTTCCATTGCAGACCCTTTGATAAATGCTTTGCTGTACCCAATAGTATTATTCTTGTATCATCTGCTCCACATTGCCAGATGAAAATGAACTGGTTGCTATGGGTTACTGCACTTTGCATGCCATCATCACCATTTGCTAAATATCAGCTAGCTTGCCTCTTTAAAGACAGTTGGTCATAAAGCAAAGCTGTTGAAAGACTCTGACTGAAGCAGCCAAACTCTGCATTCTAGCTCCTTGGGCAATGAAGCTAGATCCATGCCCTGAAGTTATAATGTAGTGCATGAATGCCTGCTTCAATCAGAGCTTTCTCACACAGGTGTTTTGACTTGTGACAGAAGCCTTTGAACCTTATGGAGCCAGGATGTACATGCTGACTCAATTATGAAGAACCAGATGCACACACTGCTTGGCAAGACACAAGTGACCTGCTGAGCTGGCAATCTGTATGGTACAGCGTTTTCAGATATGCACATGTCATAGCACAGCATTTGCAGTAAGGGGGACCTCTAGTGTAAGTCTCCGCACATTGATAATGACACATGCAACCACAGAGTGGTTAAGCCTAAATCCCAGTTAATGTGAACACGAGTGAATCTAGTTCAGGTGACACAAGCCATCTTGGAATTCTGTCACTCAAACTAATATTTAATAACCATGTCTAAAAAAAAAAAAAAATAATCAAGTGCTAATAAATTTCAAGCTATTTCTAATTGTCCTTAGTCCCCATTAACCAGCATAGATTTTCAGCTCATTTCTCGTTTTTTTCCCCTTTTAAGACTCCATGTTGTTTAACCAATTCACAAATAAATCATGACCGATTCCTCCCACTCTTTTGTACAGCTATCCATAAAGTTATGAATCAATAGACTGAATATACATGTCCTAGCTCACATGCTTGTGGAACCTTACCAGCTCAGCAACTGCTAAGCATCACAAATCAATGACTAATATATTATATATATAACATATATATATGTACACACACACACACACACACACTATATATATATATTATACATATTTGTTATACATACACACAAATATATTTACAGTGCATCCGGAAAGTATTCACAGCACTTTACCTTTTCCACATTTTGTTATGTTACAGCCTTATGCCAACATTCCTTATTTTCCTAAAAATTCCACTAACAATACCCCATAATGACAACATGAAAAAAGTTTGTTTGAAATCTTTGTAAATGTATTAAAAATTTAAAAATTCACATGTACATACAGTAAGTATTTCCAGCCTTTGCTCAATACTTTGTTGAAGCACCTTTAGCACTGATTACAGCCTCAAGTCTTTTTGAGTATGATGCTACAAGCTTGGCACACCTATTTCTGGGCAGTTTCTCCCATTCTTCTTTGCAGGACCCACAGCCATTTTCAGATCTCTCCAGAGATGTTTAATCAGGTTCAAGTCTGGACTCTTTCTGGGCTACTCAAGGACATTCACAGAGCTGTCCCGTAGCCACTCCTTTGTTTTCTTGGCTGTGTGCTTAGGGTCATTCTCCTGTTGGAAGATGAGCCTTTGCCCTAGTCTCAGGTCCAGAGCACTCTGGAGCAGGTTTTCATCAAGGATGTTTCTGTACATTGCTGCATTCATCTTTCTCTTGATCCTAAATAGTCTCCCAGTTCCTGTCAGTGAAAAACATCCCCACATCATGATGCTGCCACCACCATGCTTCACTGTAGGGATGATATTGGCCAGGTGATGAGCGGTGCCTGGTTTCCTCCAGACATGACGCTTGCCATTCATGTCAAAGAGTTTAATCTTTGTTTCATCAGACCAGAGAATTTTTTTTCTCATGTTCTGAGAGTCCTTCAGGTGCCTTTTGGCAAACTCCAGGTAGGATGTCATGTGCCTTTTACTGAGGAGTGGCCACTCTACCATACAGGCCTGATTGGTGGAGTGCTGGAGAGATAATTGTTCTTCTGGAAGGTTCTCCTCTCTCCACAGAGAAACGCTCAAGCTCTGTCAGAGTGACCATCGGGTTCTTGGTCACCTCCCTGACAAAAACCCTATTTCCCAGATCAATCAGTTTGGCCAGGTGGCCCCCCTCTAGGAAGAGTCCTGGTGGTCCCAATTTTTTTCCATATAGGGATGATGGAGGCCACTGTGCTCATTGGGACCTTTAATGCTGCAGAACATTTTCTGTACCCTTCCCCAGATCTGTGCCTCGATACAATCCTGTCTCGGAGGTCTATAGACAATTCCTTGGACTTCATGGCTTGGTTTGTTCTCCGACATGCACTGTTAACTGTGGGACCTTATATAGACAGGTGTGTGTCTTTCCAAATCATGTCCAATCAACTGAATTTACCACAGGTGGACTCCAATCAAACATCTCAAAGTAGATCAGTGGAATCAGGATGCACCTGAGCTCAATTTTGAGTGTCATGGCAAAAGCTGTGAATACTTATGTACATGGGATTTTTTTCCTTTTTTTTATTTTTTATAAAATTTGCAAATATTTCAAACAAACTTCTTTCATGTTGTCATTATGGGGTAATGTTTGTAGAATTTTGAGGAAAATAAATAATTTAATCCATTTTGTAATAAGGCTGTAACATAAACTATGGAAAAGCGAAGCGCTGTGAATACTTTCCAGATGCACTGTACACACACACACACACACACACAAACGTAAACCATAACAATACAACCACTGACAGGTAAAGTGAATAACTTTGATTATTTCATGACAATGGCACCTAAAAGTAAGTGGGATATATTAGGGAGCAAGTAAACATGTTGTCCCTGAAGTTGACGAAGTTGAAAAAAAAAATGGGAAAGTGTAAGGATTTGTGTGACTTTGATAAGGGCCAAATTGTAATGGCTAGATGACTGGGTCAGAGCATCTCCAAAACTACAGCTCTTGTGGGATGCTCCTGGTCTGCAGTGGTCAGGACTGACCAAAAGTGGTCCAAGGAAGAAGGCCGATGAACTGACAACAGGGTCATGGGCACTCAAGGATCACTGATGTGTGATGGAAGCCAAGGCCGGCCCAATTAGTCCGATCCAATAAAGCAGGGATATGCAATTAGTGGACCTCCAGCTGTTTCAGAACTACAAGTCTCATGAGGCATAGCAAGACTGACCACCCCAAGCATGACACCCAGAGGCAGAGGCATGATGGGACTTGTAGTTTTGCAACAGCTGGAGGTCCGCTAATTGCATATCCCTGCAATAGAGGATCTAGTGTAGCTCAACTTGCTAAAAAAGTTAATGCTGGTTCTGATAGAAAGGTGTCAGATTACACAGAGCATCACAGTATGTTGAGTATGGGGCTGTGTAGCCGCAGACTATTAAGGGCACCCATGCTGACCCATGTCCACAGCCAAAAGTGCCTACAATTATCACATGAGCATCAGAACTGGACCACGGAGCAATGGAAGAAGGTAGCCTGGTTTAATGAATCATGTTTTTTGTTTTACATCATGTGAATGGCTGGGTGCATGTGCATCGCTTACCTGGGGACCTGGGGAAGAGATGGCACCAGGATGCAGAATGGGTAGAAGGCAAGCTGGTGGAGGCAGTGTAATACTTTTTCCAGTGGAGTGTCATAATGTTATGGCCGATTGATATATACACACAAACAATATAACCATGCACTATTAAAATCCCCTGTTATCAATTTATACTACATCCACAGTATACTTTATAATTTGCCACTCTATATCCTAATTAATCTCCTGCCTCAATCACTGCATTTTGCATTCAACTATTTCATTACTGTTGCATGTTGCTTATCTGTGTGTGTAATCTTTAAACCATTAATGACACACTTCATTATGGCTAGAGATTACTTTTCTTTTTGTTAGCTTGCTGTTATATATTAAGTATATATTAATTTTTCAGCCTAGCATATAGATTATTTACACTTTCCTCTTCTGCATTTTGTCTTTGACAGATACCCAGTCTGTATCCGACATATATCTCTTTGATCTTTTGTCATATTGGAAACAGAGAATTGTATCCACCCCCTCTTCCATTCTAGTGGGGGGGATTATCCTCACTCGTTTCCACGCCATATGTCACTCCCCCAGCCCCCATACTCTGTCTCCTGGGAGGGGAGAGTACGATGGGTAGAGCATGCGCAGTGCAACAGCAAAGCCTTACATAAAGCATTCATGTACTGTACTGCTGCCATAGATGGGTCACCTTTCCTCTATTCAAAGAATAATCCATCATTTGCCCTTTAGATTAGAAATGAGAGCACACAAAGCATCTATGGCTTATAATATGCAATTATTTTAATGCCAGTGCTGGTATGTAAAAAGCAGACATGTTTTACTTAATGTGCAGATTTTATGCATTTGTCCCCTGGCATCTTGCTGAGTGCTCAGGTTTATATGGCAGAATGCCCATATATGCTTGTCTATTGAGGGAGGGCAGCCTTTGGAGGAATTTAAGCAAGCTGGCTACATGACCTTGATCAATGACATACAACACCCTTGGGCCTTATGCAGTTTTAAAAATAAACATACTATATGTTAGGCAGTGCAGTACAATGCATCTCAATACAAGGGCACTATCAATTACCAGAAACTGTACTAAACATTATGCATTCCCCGTTTTTGTAGAATCATATGCAGCATAGAAAGATTTTTCTCAACACATGCTCATGCAACATGGCCGGATGTGGTCCACTAAATTTCATAATTTTACCATCTGGTAGTTAAATGGTTACAAGCTGGCAACTATGCCAAGCCTGATCCCAGTCCCTATCCAGCCTCTTGCACCCTCTATGTTCCATCACTGGCTTTCAATTTTCCTTTACACCCCTCCCAATTAGGATGGCCTGCAGATTTTTGCTATGCAACATACAGAAGGCCTTACTCTGCTATCTCAAAAGGTCATTACCTATATTATCAGCTTGTATCCAAGCCCCATCCCTCATTTGACTGACAAGGTACCAGTTTGGATAGCTCTACAGAATTACTGATCAGATAAAAGGCACAAAACACTACTCCACTGAGCAACAGTCATCCATGAAATGCATTGCTGTATACAGATAATAAAATAATAAGCACAAAAAGGGGCAGATGGAGTTTTAGGAGGAATTGGACATCCCTATTGCACCAAACTACCCCTCTGACCTTCAAGTGCCCTTCTCCCATTTGGATTGGGTACCAACCCAGGGTCTTGTCAGTGTTTTTCCACACAGGCTTTCCTCATTCTAAGCCTTTAATTGCCAGTCTGTTCTGCAGTTGAGTCAGAGGATATGATTTTTTTGTCTCCTTGTTCATCAGCCACTCCTTTTCTAAGTACCATCACCACCACCGATCCCCACCATCTTCCTCCTCTCACCTGCCCGGTCTCCATTTCTACCTCTTACATTCACTCTCTGCTCCACTCCCCTCCACCATCTTCTTCCCTTCTCCTCCATCTTTTTTCCTCTCTCTCTCTGTAGCAAATGACCTCATCTTTTTTTTTTCCCAAGGCTTCTCCATCTCTGCTTCTACTGTGTGCTGACAGACTGACAGACACCGCAATGCGCTGTGCACACAATTATCCACAAGCCGGTATATGGTATGTCAAGCATTAACCCTGCACCTGCTAATCCCATCAACATGACATCACTTGTTAACCAGTGAAGAGCTTTCAGGAGAATCTCTTCAGGATCATAAGCAGCTCTAAGATGGAAGGAGATATCTTCATCCCAAAACTCAAGTCTATTCTACCTAGGAGGATCCCTTCAGGACCTAAGATGGCAGGGGGTACCTTTCTACCCAACAGTTCAGGTCTATTCTACATTGAACGTTTAGTTTAGACAAGTGGACAATTCTAAGGTGACTTTAGGTACCTTCAACCCAACAGTGCAGGTCTAGTCTACATTGGAGGATCCCTTCAAGACCATAGGCAGCTCCAAGGTAAAGAGATACCTTCAACCAAACAATTCAGGTCTATTCTAAAGTGGAGGATCCTTTCAGGACCATGGACCGTCCTAGGGTGGCAGGAGATACCATCAAATCATCAACTGAACAATAGAATAACTAGGTAGTAAGGCTCAATTCAACATTTGGTAAGGCTCAATTCTAATTCTACAGAACAATCCTAACGAGAAGTATGGAAAATGACATTTTAGAGAAACAAAGACAGATGGAATGAGAAGATCTGATCAATAGAGGATAAGGGCAGCGGTTCTACAGAGCTTCATGGATAGCAGCGACCAGCCATTGCTAAATTCCAGCACCATGGACAGCGGTAGACCGGCAATTGCTAGCCTTCAGAACCATGGACAGCGGAGACCGGCAATTGCTAGACTTCAGCACCATGGACAGCGGCGGCCGGCAATTGCTGGTCATCAGCACCATGGACAGCGGCGACCAGCCATTGCTAGTACTACTCTTCAGCACCATGGACAGCGGTTCCCGGCCAAAGCTGTCCATCAGCACCATGGACAAGGGCTTCCAGACATTGCTAGTGCTACCCTTCAGCACAATGGAGAGCAGCGTCCACCCATTGCTACATTTCAGGGATGGGGAAATATAGAGCAATGCATCCACACTATACTCACCCCCATGGCTTTAGCTCAGACAGGGAATAGATGTAGCCGGAATCC